>JAUCMU010000055.1:653943-675676 GCA_032275025.1 Enteromius treurensis | reverse complement strand
ACACAGATATCTCAAATATAATAGGTAGCACACAAATTCTGAATGCCTTTGACAGATCTCAAATGAGCCATTTTAATTTAGATTAATCTTGATTAAAAAAAAAAAATCTATGCCCACCCCTAATATATATATATATTTGTTTGTTTTTTTAACAGAAAATAATAACAGCATGGGTTTAGAACAACATGACTAGTAAATTACAAAATAAAAATTCACAGCTTTATCAGCACCGCTTAGCCCCTGCAAATCTTCATCTAAAAGTTGGAAAGTTTGAATTAAAATACTGTAAAAGCATGAGTGTAAACACAACACGGCTTTAAAAGTGGACTAGAAAGTAGAATAGTTTTCCTGTTTGGCATGATGACATTTAATTTTTGTGAAAGCTTCTGTTTTCCAATTTAGCCGCTTGTTATTGGGGTATGACTGATTTCCTGTCAAAGAGTATGACAACATCTGGAGTTTGTGTCAACCAATGACCTTGTTGCAATCATTTAATAAAAAATCCATTTGAAAAACCCACCGAATTTGAAACAATGGGACCGCTAGTTCACAAAAAATAACTTGATTCCAGTTTTTCATTTAAATCATTTCTGCCTTGTATTTATTAATAATTAAACAATTGATCTTTAATTTGAATTTAATCGACTCTAAGTCTTTCTCAGCATGCGGGTTTTTTGAGAGGTGCCATAGGTGCAGCACAACCCCCAATTGTTTTATTTTGCTCCATTTCTGTAAATCCAGTGTTTTTTCATTAAAAATTCTGCTTAGGTAGAATCCTTAAGATTTGCTGAATGATCTGACTCTGAATCAGCAGTTAAAATGTGAACTGAACAAGTATGGCCGCTCTATTGTCTTTTTTTGCAGCACTGAGTCCCATGTGATTGGCCGTTTTGGCGCAGCCCATTGTGTTTGATTTATCGTATGTGATCTTTTACAGTATTATTTTATTTCAGACTGTACGGAATGATCTTGTCCGACGAAATTCAGGACCAGGAGTGGATACAGAGTGTAACCGGCTGCTAAAACATCCCCGGTCCCTTGAGGCAGCCAGAGGCTGTTATCTGAGAACCCGGCAAGAGAGGACATTCTGTTCAAAGCTATTCAATGGAGATATTTTTTGTTCAAGAGGTTTTTTTTTGTTTTTTTCCTTCCTGAACTGAATATCAATCAACAGTCGCCTCTTTAGTGTGCTAAAGCTTGGGGGGGGAAAAATCACATTACCTACAGAAAAAAAATAATAATAATAAAAGCACAAAAGAGTGTGAGAGAGAGAGAAATGAGGTAAAATTGGTTCATCCGTTCCTTCTCTTTTAATGATGCTCTCTCCGAGCGGCTGGTGTCTGGGTGTCAGAAACCGTGATTTTACCACAAACGCTGCAGCTCAGCAAGATGCACGGTTATAGCGAGATAGGTTGGGACTCAAGGCAGTCAGGTTGAAAGAGTTAGGGGGGCTCGGGGTGGTTTCGGGACCCTCTCAAGGTGCCTCTTCCATGGAAACGCAGCTGGCTGAACAAGATTCCCATCAGTCGACAAATAAGAGACAAGCTGGGCTCTTTCTCTGCACAGACCGCATTGTTACCAGGAGCCGACAGCCAATCGCGTCCCCCCAGTGGGCCATTTCCACAAATGGGCCTTTTCTGCGACCAATCACAGGTGAGCAGCCTTGTGACATCATACGATAATGAATTAGACTCATCGTAAAGCTTTTCTTAGTTCGATTGGCTCTCCAAATGAGTGATTCTGCCTCAGGAGTCGAAGCGGCATCGCTGATGGAAGGCCATCTCTCTTCACTATCTTTTGTCCTGGTTACGGGATGGCACGGTTGGGGCCTTTTGATCGGCCCCCATGTTTCCCAGATTTGCATTTGGTTTTATTGTGCATTAGTGCTGACCCTGACCAATCACTTTCAATCACCATAATTCTCTGATTACAGGAAATATGCCATGAGATGGATGAATAGCTCTTAGGTCATTTCAACCCTGGACGGGTTCCAGAGTTTCACTTACCTCTGACGTGCCGTCAATCTGTTTCTCTCTGTATCCCTCTCTTTTTCAAATGGCAATCGATTCATACCAAATGACACTAGAGAATTTAGAGACACACTTTTAGATATATTTGTCCGTTTTGGGAATATTGGCGTCATTGATATCCATTCCTGTTTGGCAGCTTAACAGAAGTGGTAGTTTCCGTTGAGTTGGTTTAAAATTTTTCAACTTCTGAGTGAATGATAAGCTATTTTTTTAAAGTGTTGCTAAGAGTAAATGTTGTTATATCACAGACACTGCTCTCTAAATATAGAGCATTGGTCATTGAAAAACCAAATGTCCTAGTTTGTAAAATAAATCTTTTAAACAAAATTTGTTGGGAAAATGTTCATCCATGCTAGTCATTCAAGTTAATTTAGAAAGGTAATTAAGTACCTGGATTAGTTGAATGAACATGCAAATTTTCTTTTCGTTTTTTGGGGATCTTTTTGCACCTTTTATAGATAGAAACTTGTGCGGTTTTACATTTGGCTTTGGGTATTATTATTATTATTTATGAATATGAAGTATTTGGATAGCATGTCAATGACCAGAGCTCTTACTTATGTTATAAGTTATCAGTTATTGAGAGATACATCAGATTTCCTGGAGACTCCAATCTGAATATCCTTTGTTTCTATTTCTCCAACGAATGTACCGGAAAGAAAATCTGGCTCTTAATATTCTACAGATTGTTTAAAATGAATATATATTAAGTGTAATTTGAAAATATATACAGGATGCTTATCTGTGTTTATTTAGACTGGTTTTGCATTTAAACAGGAGTCAGATTTATTTGATGGCTTTAGCTTGTTGATTGAGACCTTCCATAAGAAAATGTAATTGTCTCCAAACTGACCAAGTATAGATAAAGTTTGAAAGTAATTTAAAATATTTAGAATATAATGTTAAGTATGTTATTTACAGCACTCTATTAGGTTATACAAATGTCTAAAATGTGTTCAAAGGCCAGTTCGAATTATTAATCTTGACATTTACAACTTTTTTTTTTAGGCTGCAGACACTTGAAATGGCGACGTGATTGAAAAGACCCACAGCCTCATTAAACGTGATTTGAATTCTCCACTTTCTCCACTCGCCTCTCCTCAAGTGACTCAGCCAGAGCAGCAGCTGATATCTGGAGTTTAACAGCCTCTGGAGAAGGTGACAAAATCACATTTCCTCCACTGTTACATTTTTACTTAACATTTTAGTCAACATGAAATGGCAACCCATCTTACTTTGTGATGCAGAGTGTTGGGCAGAACCTTTATCCATTAGAATTGTATTGTATTTTGGAAGATCTCTGTGGCTCCGTTCAGAATCAAATGCTAGCATACTAAACATCACACTGTATATATTATATATTTTTTTAATAGTTAATGAAACGGAGTAAGTATGGTCCCTCTATAAACTGTGGTATGGTACAGTGTGATCACATGACTTCATCAAAATACAATAGAGTGGCTAGGGTCATGATTCAGTAATTTCATTGAAATGTGTACCAAAAATGATATTACTTGCACTCTGCATTCGTCACTTTGGGAAACAATATTGTAGAATAAAATATTCTGTGTTGTATGCTGCATATTTTCTGTGGATAAAGAACATTTAAATGCTGTGTGAAAGTATACAACAGTAAGAGTTGTATGGTGGAAGGCGGAGTTAATATAAGAGGGCTTGATGATGTCAGCTGAAAATGAAAGTCATTTCAGAGGCGGATCAAGTTGCTTTGGAAATTGATTAGGATGACAAACGTTCACTAAAAGAATATATTAAACGTTTTTTTTTAAATATATTAAAAAATTACAGAACAGAAAACACAGAAACTACAGAAAATACAGAACTCTCTGTTGAAGGTAGATTTTAATACACTAATGAAAAGTTTAAAAAACTCAAATGATTGTCTGTCCTCCCGTGTTTCAGTAGTGCTGTACTTTCTCTAGACACACGTCTGTTTAGCGGTTACGCCTGCTTAAGCACACACACACACAGGCTCTCTTACACGCACTTGCCACGTCTGACCCGCAGGTCATGCTGAAGTGACTTTGTGCCCTGTTTGTAACTGGGCCTCTTTGAAAGCGGGCCTCGCATTCCTGCTCCATCGGACGGGGGATGTCCTGCTTATTGCCAGCGAGTAGGAAGTTAGGGATTATGTGCCGTTTCCTCGCCCAGAAGCTTTCAGCTTGTCCCCTCCCACTCTTGAAAAAGCAGCGACTCCACAAACTAGAAAGCGGTGCGAACTAAATACCTGCCTCTCTGACCACCAGTCTCAGCCTTTCAGCCCCGCTCGTCTGCGCTTGTGCGATTGCTGGGAGGAGGCAGCCGCGTTCCGTCCGCTTTTGTGTGGTTGTACAGAAGTGCTGCGGTTGGGAGGAGGAGGAGGAGGAGGTGGAGGGGAACAGCTGCTCCACACACAGAAGCTGGTTTCTCAGCCTGACAGGCAACGAGAGGCAGCCAGTGCCGGGGCTGTTTTCCCGGGGGCCCTCGGGTTGGTTCGCCAGCCTCCGCAGCTTTGGCTAGGAGGGAGATTTTTATGGCAGCGGCGAAACACGAAATGGACCAGAACAAGTAGGATTCTTTCCTTCACAAGGCCAGGCGCTCTTGTTCTCCGTGAGTACTCTACCTCCTTTTTTTTTTTCGTTGTTAAAGTTGCGTGGACACAAAGGATCATACAGTTCTCGTTGTTCTTCTTGTGTTGTTTTTAGTTTGGCTTTTCTCTGCCTCTCTAAACCGTCAAGAACTCAGTTTCCTGTGAGAAACAACTCAGGCAGTTTATCACTCGCGTTGAGCTGCAGGTTTCGTGAAAAGGGAGCTTTGTGCTTTTGAATTGCAGCTGGGCTAAAGGGTCACGGCCAGAGGCATCCGTGCTGTGTGTGTATATACAAACCAAATACGGACTACGATCTGATAAAGAACGTTTATGAATGTTTGTGAGTCCTCTGGCATTGCTTTTGGAAGTTACGGGACGCGACAGCATGCTTTGAACTTGGCAGAGAGTGAGAAACTTTGCGTAAACTGTACAGAGACTCTATACGGTACACACTCATGGCTGCCGGGATTTGAATCAGTGTTGAAAATATCTGAACTTATTCTTTTTCCCTTTTTTTTTTTTTTTGCTAAAATACAAGTAGCATTAACTATTTAAACTAAATTAAATATATCTTTATTTAAAAATATATTGTATCTAAATGATCTATTGAGGATCTTTTGTTAAAGCTGAGTTTTCATGCAACATTTAGCTTAAAGGAACAATTTGAGTTACTTTTTCTTAAAGTTTGTTAATTTGTTTAGGAACTTTGACAATAGATAACAACTGCTTTTGTTGTAATATACAATATATATTTGTGTATTTACTAGTTGCTGCTGTTTACTTTGAGGCATGTTCGGTCTAATGGGCTTGTCTGTGCTGTCATTTCTTAGTCCAGCTATATTTATTCTGTCAAAAAGCAGTTTTTGTTTAGATTTTATCAGTCTGATGTTTGCCTTTATTCACATGTTTTGTGTTTTAGACAACCTGTCTGTCTGATGCTGTGGTTCTTCACCTGTTCTTCCAGTCTTTTTCTTTATGAGAAGCCTTGCTTCACCTTTTTCTGTTGCCCCCTTATACGACCTTGTGTCACAGGAATGAGATGTTTGGACAGGCATTATCTCACGGCTTTCTCTTCTGGAGTGCTGTTTCAAAGCACGGCCGGAGGCATGGAAAAGAGGGAAAGCACGCAAAGAAAAAAGGCACAGGACAAAAAGGCAAAGGAGTCAAAGTAGTTTTAGCTTAGCTTAGGTTTCCAGGCCATTTTTTTATGCGTAAGGTGGGATATTGCAGTTTAGTTGTCAACAGAGCACAGAGAAAGAGAGAGCGAGGGGCCACCGCTGAATCTAGTTCTCTATTTTAAGTATGTAGGTCACTATCCTCTGAAGTAGCAGATCTGCACACCTTCTTAATGAGGGCCTCTGAAGTCTTTGTGGCAGATGGTTTATTTTGGGCTCTTTGCTGTTCTATATTAAAGTTTCTTCAGGGCAAGTTGATGGCCAGGCTTTTGAAAAACACAAAGATTTTGTCTCTGATATCTTCTTCAGTCCTCAGTTTAGAGCAGTGTTACATCTCATTTGAGGTTCATCCTGAGGATTTCTATTGGGCGAGCCCATCAGTCACCTGAGAAGAGAGAATTCTGAAACACTGTATTAGACCTGTATACAGAAACTACAAACCTAGGAATATACATCAATTATATATGTGTAAGACATAATAGAATATTAAAAAAGGAGAAAAAGGAGAAGTATTTGCACAGTTCATAGTTACTACGTCTTTTTTCTGTAATTACCACATTATTTCTAAACAATATTTTATATATTACTGATTATATGAGATATAATTTCTGATCTAGCATGACATAAATGAAGCTTCATTCAAAATAATTTTTAGTTGAAATATAGCATGTCACAACCTAGGAAATTAAGGATTTTCTCACAGTTTGTGTCTTTTATATCTGTATTTTTCATAGGCTAACTATAGAAGGATGACATTGTTTTTTGATAAAGATATTTATTGGTTGTACTGTATAGTGGCCTTTGATTTAAAAGTAAATGCATATAAAGTGTATGACCTTTGTGGGCGTCTGTATGTTTGGAAACAGTCATTTCTTTAGCAAATCCATTTTTGTATCATTGTGAACTTGAACTGCTTATACTGTTATAGGATGCAGTCCTTGTCTCATGTCCTATCTTTAATTAAGCTGTAGAAACACTATCGTTTTCGGGTTTTTGAGTCTTCGTTTGTTCTGGTCTGCGCTGGAGCAGGATCAGAAGTGGCGCAGCTCAGAGGGAACATTGGTTCAGTCCCTAATGAGCACTGCTGCTCTTAACTTAGTGATTTTGACATGAAGGGAAGGAACACTGTTATTGTGTATGTGTGAGTGTGTTCTCGTCACTCTGCTGCGGTTCAAACGGCCTAAAAGGTGGATGCGTACTTGCTCTCGGTTGACAGGCAGAACGCCGAGTGCCGAATGTGTTTAACTGCCTCGCAGGCTGTAAATTTGTCACACTGTCATTTGCTGAGAGTAGAGTGAAAACCACAGTTTGCCACAGAGCTTTATGAGCTGTGAGTTTCCAGGTGCTGTGTGGTCAGACGGTGCTGGTGATCAGGATCTGGGCCTGAAACATGTTTTTCTAGGTATTAGGTTTCTGCAGAAGCTCATGCTAGAAAAGATCATAACTGGAAAGTTCAGGATTGAAAACCGTTTTTGACAAAATAAAAACGTTCTTGTTATTACTTGTTAAATACGTTTTGATCATAATATATTTGGATTTAATTTCATTTAATAATTTTAGACAGCTTCTCCAGGTTTGATTCTATTACCAGGGTTTTTAAGAACGACTTTTAAGATATAATATCCATTATTGATTTATTTTTGAACCAGTTCTGAACGGTTTTAAATGTTAAGGAGTATAATCATCGTTTAATCCTGCATTTCTTGGTTTAACTATAAAGAATTATTTTAATTAAATATTTTTGTTTTCATTTAAAATTTAAGATTTCTTTGTTTTAATTTAAGATCTCTTAAGTCTCACAGCCATAAATCTTTTCTGCATTCCTTCAGGCTTTAGTTTATTAGTTTAGCCAGATTCTGACACTCCACAAATTATTAGTTTGACTACAGTTATCAGTGTAAAGGTTTCAAATCCCTGGTTTAATGTGATTTATAGAGGGAAACACACACACACACACACACACACACATGCAGGTTTTGTCATCGAAAAAAGGCACTAAGCAGCTTTCTCTCTCTCTCTCACACACACACACACACACACACACACAATTCGTGTCCTGGAGAGCCATAAAAGAGATGATGTCATGTCTGAACCGGAGACTGTGTGTGTTTGCACTGATCCGTTTCGCATTCAGAACCATTGAATGGGCCAGATCGCTCTGAAAGAAGACCAAAAAAAGCTCTGAAATCCCCAGCAGACAGCCTGAAAGTTGCCTATTCTAGTTAAATTAAATTTTACTCAATCTTCAATATTCTCAAAAAGCCTTCTGCTATTTTTTTTTCTGTTCAGCTTGCTTTTGACAGGTAACTTATTTCAACATACTTTAGTATGCTAGATACACAATAAAAGCTTCAACAATAAAAAAATATAGTTTATTGTATTATTTTTTCATGAACATATTTTTTTAAATGCAGGCTTTTAAAAATACCTAAGTGAATATAATTAATCTATTTAGAAAAGCAGCGCATGTTAAATTTCACATGCATTTTTGTCTGTTATATACACATATTCTACACATATTCAGGCATGATGACTGCATCTTGGAAATTTTACTGGCCTTTTAGAGTATGTGCACATTACAGAACAAAAAAATCATTTCCTACTCAATGGCAGGTGCACAGTGACAGGGCTCTTGGGGTGAAACACATCTCCTTGCTTTTACGGCTACTCAAAGTCCTTGTTTTGTCCTTGTTTACTTGTTAAATGTCCAGCAGTCTTTCATTCTTGGCTTTCTGATGTCCTAAAGGGACGGGGTGGGACTGCATTGAGAGCTGCTCTTCATCAAGGGCTTTTCACTGCTGTCTGAAGAGAGGGGAGTATTTCAGACACAAAAGGCAAACACACATATTTAGTGTGAGACAAAGGCTGTCCTAGGCAGCTCAGCAAGGGGTTAAACTCTTCTTTTGTTTGCACGCAATTAGAAGATCACTAGTTTGTCTTGTCCTGTCATCAAGACTTTAGGGTTGAACACTCAAGAAACCTGTCATGAATGTGTTTGGGTCATTTTTTACAACAAAATGTCAAGTTAATTTAAAAGAAATTTTATAGTTATTTGTGGGAGAGAGATGTACATTTTTACATTTTACAACAACCACTAAATCTTATTACTATAATGTAAAATAAATTCAAATTTAAAAAAAGAAAAGAAAATCAATGCTGCCAGATTTTATTTGTAGAATATTTATGGATAATGGTAGTATTTGTTATACTGCTTAATTCTGATTTAGATTGAATCTTTAGTAATTTAAAAAAAGCGTAATTATTATAATGAGAATTACTAAAATTATGAGAATTACAAACAAAATAATGCAGCAGCATAATGCCCAGAGGCAGTACAGTAATTGGAATGCAGAAAAATTTGCCATTAACTTAATTTCTCAATGTGAAATATGATTTATTCTTTTTTAGACTTTCTGCTGAAATGTGACTCGTGTTTTTATACCATTCATTTTTAAATGCAAAGCTGTTGTAGTTCTATTTTTAAGCAACTATGTGTATTCAGTTCTTAGGGTATCTATACAGGTACTTTAAGTTGTGAAATAAGCATGCTAATGGTTATTCATTTAATTATTCAATTATTCATTCGTTTTTTACAGTATATATTTATCTTTTGTTAGTGTTAGTTCTTAAATATTGTTCATTGTTAGTTCACATTAGTTAACTAATGTGAACAAACACAACTTGTGATTTTATGAATGCATTAGTAAATGCTGAAAAACAATATGAACTAACATTAACAAATGCTGTAGAAGTATTGTTCTTTCTTAGTTCGTGTTATCTATTGTGTTTTACCTAGAATTTTTTATTAGAGAATAAAATTCCTCTAAATACAAAGGGATCCTCCCGTTTTAGGACAGACACGGGGGAATGCATTGGGAAAGTGTGTGTGAATGTGTTGGACTAAAGCGCTCTTGAGAGGCAGGTTTAGAGGCAATAAAGGGAGATCTGGGAAGTGGAAACTCAATAGCGGCAGGGGCTTGTGTTGCTATTGTGCTCATGAAGTCTCCAGCATCTGTAGACAGCAGCCTGTGAAGTAATGAGTCGTCTAGGTTTATATTGACCGGTCTGGTGCGGTGGCCATGGGGACGATTACATTTACTATTGAGAGTGAAAGGATTACACATCTAAAATAATTGAAATGCAGAGAATGAATAGATGGAGGTTGAAAATGAGGCTGTCACTCTGCTAACCAGCCTCCCTCCATCTCCCTTTCTGATTTTTTTTTCTACCCTTATGTGACGTCTCAAGAGCAGGACCATGCAGATTATAGTCCACACACCGCACAAATGCAGGTGTTTTACAAAAACTGAATTGACTATATTGACATAAATTGTAATTAATTAAAATTATATTATATTAATACATTTAAAGAATAAGAAGAAATTTGTCCTTTTAATCATGATTGTTATTTTAATTAGTACATATATAGATATAGATACAGATATAGATATAGATATCATGACCATGTTCTAATTTTGACATTGAAACTTAACCCATGTATTATTATATTTTACTATTAGTGCTGTCAAACGATTAATCACATCCAAAATAAAAGTTTTTGTTGACATAATATATGTGTGTATTGTGTATGCTAGCACATATTTAGAAAATATTTACATGTCTATATTTATATTATTTAAATTTATATTTTATATAAATATATTTTATATTTTATATATACATGCATGTGTTTCTTTATTTATATATGCATAATAAATACTCAGTACACACATAATATTTTGTGTATTTTATATATATATATATACATTTATTTTTGATGTAATTAATTACGATTAATTGTTTGACAGCACTAGTACTCTATAAAACTATATATTGCATTATTATATTTAATTAAATAATTTATTCATGTGATTTAGGGCTTTGCAATTCCGTTGTTTTAATCATGATTAAAACTGATTGTTTTCATTGATAGTGCATGATATTTTATTATTGTAATTATTGGAGGTTCAACGATCTACATTGCAAGACTCGAAAAGTCTCCAATGCTGCCCAAGTGTTTTTCTGTAACAGCACATAAATGCACTGCTGCAATTGTCGCTTTTAATGATTCCATCTGTAGTCTTAATCTTAATTAATTGTGCAGCCCTAATATCCTTTTATTTGTTTTAAATGGCGTGTTAGATTTGTGGATCTGGTGAATGTTCCAGTTAAACATTTCATTTCTCTTTAAGTATTTTCTGGTTTTATGATATAAACATTTTAAAAGGGAACCAAATTTGATTGCTTTTAAAAGCTCTCCAATAGGACGCCACACTAGGGCTTTTTCTCTGTGAGCGGGAACCCGATCTGAGCCAGGACCGGCCTTCAGGGAGTGGGGTGGGGTCTCTGTTTACAGCCTCTGTGATTGGTTTCACTTACGGCCGGCCGGAGAGGCAAACATATGCGTGCGCTTATGAGACAGAAAGCTCTTGAGGGGTCCGCCGGAGCAGAGGGTGAGCGTAACACAGCTGAGGGATTCAGAAGTCTGAACCGGAGCCGTCTGCCAGCAGCCGAGCGCGGTGAACTCTGTGCCCTTGTGTCAGGGGGGGTGGATACGTTGGTTGAAATCCCCAGACCACACTGTAATAAGATCAGACCTTAATGGTGGTCAGGGTATATTTGAGATCGGGTCCATATTGGCTCTGGCTGTAGTGTGAGCTTTTGGGCAGCAGAGCTTTGAATGTATCTTTGGAATAACCGAGAGCTGATGTCACATTGTTATTTTGTGTCTGTTTGCAATGTCGGACCTGTTCCACGTCAAGGTCAGCAGATGACTCAGTGTGGACAGAAACAAAATATATCAATATATATATATATTTTTTTTTGGAACAGCATCTTTGGTTCAATCCACAAATGTTATTAATGTTCCCCAGACCACAGAGCTGCCTTTGGGATCCTTTACTGTGATTCAATTAGACATGCTTTGTGTTTTGGAATTTTTGATTGTATCTCATGTTGATTCGTTTGGTCTGCTGGTTACTTTTAGAATTTCTATTCAAATAAAATAGTTCTAAACATTCTGGATATAAATATTTCACATTAAGTTTCTGAAAGAGAACCATATGTCACTGCACTGTTACAATCTTAATTCTGATTGGTTGATGTTAGTTGCAAAGGTGTTTTTTATTTATTTATTTATTTTTCTTATTAAACTGCTTATTTATGAAGCAGTTCCAGATTTACATATATAACAGTCACATATCTCTTCAATCTTTTTCACTGTTTTGTTCATTTATAATTAAAAAGACAAAGATATGGTTGTGGAAATATGCTAAAATTACTTTTAATTTCTAATCTATTTATTAAAATAGCTTGTAGTCTAATTTAATAATCATGACAATTTCAGCTTGGAGTAGGGCGACTATTATATTATTTAATAATATGACTAAATCGGTTTTGCCTTGCTTCTGTCTCTCTCTCATACATACACATGAGGGGAAATCTGAATACTTTTGACAGTTAGTTAATTTCATAAATTGCCTCTATTTACCTGAATTCATGCTTTCTATATTTAATGGGCATGTTTTATTATATTGTCACTGTATTACTAAAGTATTTATGTATATGAATATGTCAGTAAAAGAATGCCTCAGATTTACAGAATAGAACTTTATTACTGTTTTATAATTGCTAACCTTTTACATTACATTTACATTTAGTCGTTTTTCAGTCAATTATGAAAATGATGTGGCTTATTTCAGTAAATCCAAAAACTATTTCAAAGCATGTAAATTAGCGACACATAATTGAGATATCATATAATTCTACTTGTTTTATATAAAACTAAATATAGTTTTTAAATGTATTTTTGTAGGCTTTTTTACAGATTCTTTGCTCTGGTGTTTGAATTCTGTTGTACGAGCTGTTGTGTGTGTGTGTGTATAAGGTGTTAATCCTCATTGTAATGGCATTCAGGCAGCTTGTCGTCTCTATGGAAGGGATCTCATTTTTCAGTACCACCTATTTCTCAGTATCCTGCTCTGTTCTGTCCCCCCGACCTTCTCTCTGTGGGATTTTTTTTTTAAATCTCTGTGGGATATTTTTTTTTTAATATATATATATATATATATATCTACATCCCTGTGTTTCCGGATCTAGGAACGTTGACATGGCGTCACAGGAAATGAGGTGTGTTTAGTAACCCGGATGAGCCCACCAGATCTGTGATGGTACTGCCTGGGTGGAATAATAATTGTGTGTGTTTGCAGATGCGTGTGTGTGCTCATATGTGCACACGTGTGTGTTTGGGTCTCCAAGCAGCTCTGCTTGACATTGGGGTTGACCTGTGTGTGTCAGGCTTACATATGGCGGAGGTGTTGTTCAAGAGAGGGTGGGGGGTATATTCTATATGAAGAGACACAAGGCAAAGAGGAATTTTTTGTTTCTTTTTTTCACTCTCGGTCCCTCTGTTGACTTCCACTCTGACAGGATCTTGCACTTTCAGGCGCTGATGTTATGAAGCATTCAGATGGTAATGAGGGCTGAGAGAGGGGGGGCAGATTCTCACATAAACTTGATTTGTCCATGAATAGCAGCTTGTGTTTGTCCTGACCTCTTCACTGCCCGGAGACACCAACCACCCCGACCCGTTCAGATTCCCGACACACACACACATTCTCTCTTTCTCTCCCTCACACACACACACACACACACATACAACTTAGCATTGTCAAAGAGAGACCACAACTCTCCTCACTTAATATAATGTTTGTTTCTTTTTTTTACGGTTTGTGGGATCTGATCAGTATTCATGTTTGTTTGCCGTCACTCTTGTGGTCTTAATTGGTTGCTTCTTTTTCAAATTGTTCCCTTATGCTGAGAGACAGAGGGACTATAAAATAAAATAAAAAAAATGTATAGAACTAATTGTACACAATTTTTTTTTATTATTGAAGAGTAATTCATTTTTTATATCAATTTACATATTTTATTGTATTTATTTTGACTGATAGATGGTGAGACTTTATTTCATGCAATTTATTTTATTTTTTAAATGTATATGTTTTATGTAGTGTGTAAAATAATCATTATACTTTGTCTAGCATTTAACTTTTTTATAAACATTTTTTTAGAATATTTAATAGTTTGGGTTTTAGGTTTTAGAGTTGACTGTTGAGTCATTATGTTTTGTTGTTGTAATATTCTGTTTATTTATACTATTCCAAACACATCCGGTATAGAGGAAACAAATTTAATTTCATTGGCAGTTTTTTCTGTTCCTGCCTTAGGCACAAAAAGTGGTTCAGAATATATAATGTTCCCTCAGGATTGTTATTTTTTTTCTTTCTGAATAATAGCGTTTGTTCTGGTAGAAACCTTCCTCCGGTCGGCTCTGGTCTGCCACGTCACATTACATTTCCTGATTATGTGATAATCAGAGTGCTCTCACACGAACACACACACAGTTATACATTTTATTTCGTTTTTTCCCTTTTAATGGTTCTCATTTTAACTGTTAGCTGCTTCCTGTCTGTTAAACTCATGATCTGTTTAGTGCATCGGAAGCTTTTGTGTGTCTCTCACATTTAACATATTACCTGAATAAATTTTTTGTATCTTTTACATTTGAGCTAAATCAACAATATTGATCATTACAAAATGAATTTGGTATATATTTATATATATATATTGTAGATTTTTCATTGTAGATTAACTATGTTCTTTAATATTCTTCTTCTTTTTTTCTCTTTTTTTTTTGCAAAACATGAGTGCTGATGTATATTGTGCTAAAAGATAATTTTGGTTGCAAGTCGTATCATTATTATCTGGTATTAAATGAACACATTTGGCTTAAAAGCATTTGTAATATATTTGTGCTTTTGTCATTTCTCAGCCATACTCGGACTGCTTTGTTTCTTGCTGGATTTGATAAGGGCTGAACCAGACATAATTCTGTAGGTCAGGACTGCAAGTGACCTTAAACGCCTAACTCTTTTTTTTTTTGGCTTAAGAAAAACGTCTGACCTAAATTATTAGACACCCTGTACATCACCAGAATTTCCCTTTAAATATCACAGTGACATCATGTGTATCTTTTGGCACAGGAAATCTGGGTTGTGTCACTGATATTTGGGTTTAAAAAACATTAAATGAGTCAGAAGAGCAGACGTCATAAGATGAGCACATTTCCTCTGTGTGTGTGTGTGTTTCTCAAGGGAGAGACTTGTGCTAGAGCGTTACTTCATCCTTAAAATGTGGGTGTTTAGACACTCCAGGAGCTTGAGCATCCCGCTGTCTTACAGACGAGCATTTACGGCTCTGCACATAATTAAAAGCTCTTTGTGCTGTAATGATAGGGCCGTTCTTTTGTTCCCGTTAAGCTGATCTGAGATCAGGAGTTAGGGACTTTTTCTCCTCCGCTTTAGATTTGCACACCTTTTCCTTTCAATATGATGGAGGAATCTAATATGTGTGTTTTTGCACGTTAATCTTTTCATTTGAAACTGCTTGATGGTTAAAACACTCTTGACAGCAGTAATTGGTAATGAAGCTGTTAATTAGCCATTTTCTGCGTTAGATTTACAATAGGGTCGTTTTACAATGCATTAAAGAACAATGAATCTGCCGCAGCAACGTCTGAAAGCAGGTGAGTGTATGTTTGACCTGTAGGGGGTAGGAGGGCTTCTAAATGTCACAGAGGAAAGCTTTATAAAGTGAAGGAGATGCCGAGGGGCTCTCAGTGTTGCCCCTTTCAAGCCCAAACAGACAGGGGACATTCGGCTGTTCTTGTGGATGCCGAAGGCATTCATTAATTATAACCAATGCATTTTTTTCTGTAGTAAAAAAGTATCAGACTATCATTTTGCTTTTACAAATTATATTAACAGCTCTTTTCGCCTAAACTGAACATGCCTTTAAAAAAAAAATTTGAAATATAAATAAGAAATATTCTCTGGAATAAAGATTTTGACTAACCCTGGTTTCTGTTTTTGTTATTTGTCAGGGTTGATTATTTCAGCAGGTAGTTAGCAATCCAAATTGTGAACTTCCATAAAACCATAGACTCTCACTGTTCGTAGCTGTTTTATGGTGCCATTTACAATGTCACACTTTGACAGTCTGTCTCTCTTCTCGCCTCACCATTTAATCAGTTTTGTCCTGGTGTCATTCAGTTACGGCACAGACATGATGGATGAATGACAGCCCGTATAAAGATGTAGATCTGAATTCGGGCTGGATATTATTTTGGTCTGATTGATTTTAAGAAGAGCTGATGGATTTAGCTGCACCCTGTTTTTTAATTCTCATATCGTTTGTCAGCGTTAAAGTGGAATGTGTTTCTGGACTGAATGGTTGTGGTTGTGTCGGCGTGGGTTCAGTGGCTCTCTGGAAGAGATTAAACTCTCCGTCTCCACGCTGCCGGAGTGTGTTTTCTGCTGTCTTTCCCACCCAGGTGGATCTCTGCATGTGGTCTTCCTGAACGCCCCATTTATTTCTCACAAACTAGCAGGAGAATTCAGCTTTACATCTCGCTTTTCGTATTTTAAGCTTGACCTTCACTGTATGCTACATTATTTCCATACTGAAAATGATTTCATATTTTTAAATAGTACATAGATGTTGAGATATTCCATAAATTAATCTGATATTAATTTTAGATTTGCCTATACTGGATTGTTTTATTGTTTATTTGTATGTCTGGAGATTTTTTTTAATTTCAATAGTATTTATAATAGAAATATTTTTCCTCTCTACAATTAACTTAAATATGCACACATTTTCTGTTTTTTGAGCAAACACAGCTGATTTAATTGTTAAACATATTATTTTATGTTGTAATTGTAAATGTTATTTATAATTGCTCTTTAAAAGTAATAATCAGCATCATTGTTGTTACTATTATTTTGTTTACTGTATTAGAATATTATATCATTATACTATATGTTCAAATGGTACATACACTCCTGTGAAGTAAAATTTAATCTGTCTGAAATGCACATTTACAATTGTAAAATACGTATATTTATTAATATTATATTTTTTGTAGGTGGTTCTGCTAACAATAATTGAGTTACTGCATTTCGAAAATATAAAGGTTTGCAATGCTTGTTAATAACATCCACACAGCATGTCTACAAGGCAAAACCTTTTCTGTTTTTTTATAAATCATCCTTTAGAAACATTGAGCTGCAGATTTTATGTAAAACATAACGTTTTTAATGCAATTCTGCATTCTGCTCGTATCTAAGGGAGCTGCGGTAAAATTGCCTGCTCTTTATTCAGAGTGTGTCTCTTCCTATAGCAGATCTCTCTTTTTTCCTTTCTGCTTTTATGCCATTGATTTTCTGCATTCTGACAACAATGACATTGTCTTCTCACTTGGCTGATCTCTTTCCTTCCTTTGCCTTTGAGTTTGCTCACTTTCTGCTGTGGTTTTGTCCGTCTTCCACGTCTCTGCGTCAGATGGACAGCGAGTCTTTCGTCTCTGTGTGTCTAAATCATTTGAATAAGAACAGAGAGAGAGATACATGGATCTTTCAGTGCATTTTACTGCTGACTTTTTCAAATTGTTTGAAATGCAACCTGGATTTATTTAAACATTTCTCATAGAAAACCTCAAATGATTTGATTACATTATTATATTGTTTCCTATTGTTAAATAATATGTGATGAATTGAAATGAATATGTTTAAAATGTTTAGTTTAAAAAGGCTGTTCGTTTAAGAAAATATTAGAATTTGTGAAAATCAGTGTAGTGTTAGCTATTAATAATTCAAATGTAATTTTTGTTTCTAGATTTTAGTTCTTGAAATCCTGTGGTTAAAAACCTAAAAAAAGATACAAAATGATAAATAAATAAATACAGAATTTTCGAATTTTGTAAATTAATTTTCAAATTATTTAATAAAGGATTAGTTCAAATTTATCTGTGAAGTTAATCTTGATGTACATTCATCTTAAATGAACATTTCCTCTTTTTATATCAGTTAATTTTACAGAATATTGGGGGCAACATGTTCATAATGAACTGTTTAAATCTCATTACTTTAGCTTTTTTATTTTTTGTCATTCTTATCTAATTTAATTCTTTGACTGGCATTATTTAAAAATACATTAATTGCCTTTTTACCTTAATGTGGAAGATAAGGTACAGACACAGTCTGTAGGATAGAAAAATACAATTCAAAAAATATTTTTTTAATGCATAAAAAAAAAAATAAGAAAAAAAATCATTTTAAATCTGTTGAAAATAAGTGATCATTAAATGAAATCAGAAATGAGAAAGGAGCAGTCGAGTCTGAGCAGAAAGAAAAAAATGCTGGCTAAGCTAACTGTTTCACACATGCACCGACAGAAGGTTCGATATGCATTCGATCGATGAATGAAAAGGCACAATGGCAAAATCGGACGGGCTTCTTTTCAAATCCGTGTCCCCAGCGTTCCCCCGCATTCTGCAGTTCCACGGCAGGCAGAGAGCAAGGGTTACATCAAGGCTGCTCTGTGGACCGTGCAAACAAGTCTAGACCAATGACCTGCTGAATAGCTCCCTTTGAAGAGCACGCAAGTTCGGTCGGGATGAAGAGAAATTGAGGCGGACCCTCTTTTGAGTGTGGAGCAGCCCGTGGCCGCTGGGAGGTAAGGGGCAGGGGAGAGCGACAGCATCTGCTTCCATGGTTACTGGCCCGGGCATGGAGACCTCGCTATTGTGGAGAATCGGTTCTCATGCTCCCACCAAGGAAATGTCACGCATTTTAAGAGCGGCCGGTCCGGGACGCTCTCTTCATCGGCCAGGCGCTTTTTCTTCCCGACTGTAATCAAACTATAGCGCATGGCAGCTTAGAAACGGAGGGAGGGGTGCGAGCGGAGAGGAAGAGATTTTGTCACATGATCGCAAATCAAAATCTTATTTTGGAGTAAGATATTCGGAGCGGGATTTCTGTCCCGGCTTATCCGGAGGGGGTGGGGGTCTGCCTCACGGTGTGATGATGGATTGGCATAGAAAGGGGCAAAGGTCAAGGTTTATATTGTGAAGTCGGGGGTCGCTTTTGTTGCGTGGGGGTCATATTTATGTAATTTGATTTGATTGCGCTTCGTTGGATTATTAAGGAAGAGAGTTTTGTGATCTCTTCAAACGCCTGTTTGGAACTATCTAGGGTTCACGGTTGAGTTTTAATAATAATGTTATTTATGAAGCAGTTTTATGAGGCTGGCGGGTGTTTTTCGTGTTGGGGTGTATGCGGACGGGTTGCTGTTTGTCTTTCTGTGGGGGTTGTGGTGGAACGCTGAATTTGGCCGTGCAGCTGATGCCTGCCCTCCCAGTGAGAACACAGAGGGGCCAGATGGCAGCGGTCTACCGAGGGTTCAGAGCAGAGGATTTGCTGGGGGATCGTGGGAAAGTCTTAGGCTGAGTTCACCTGCTCAAAGAGCAGCATCAGGATTAACACCAGCCCAGATTTAACCCGCAGTCCTGAGCACAAATAGATAATCAGAACCCTGGAATATATATGGCTCATTTACTCTCCATTTGAAATTGTGGTACCTGGAATTTTTTTTATTTTTTTTATCTATATAAAAAAGAAGATTCTTTAAAATACAGTGCATCTGATGAACATGTTGCATCAACTCACATTAATGTTGTGAAGAATTACGTTTTTTAAAATAATATTAATAATTATTATTACTGTATTTATATACAGTACTACAAATACTCTGTAATGCATGTCTTATAGATTTCTTTCTAGAAATAGAAATATTTTTTTCTACTTTTTTTAGGATTTTAAAACATATAGTTAAATTCTTAATATACATACAGATATTTAACAAATATAATAATTTTCTTGGATATTTCTAATGTATTAAATGAATATGTAAATATAGTTTTATATAATGTGTCTTTTGTTTTGTTTTTTTACATTTTCTGTCATTAATGATGCTGTTTAAAATTCTCTGTTGTTTGAATTGTAATAGATTGTTTGCTTTATCTAGATTTTGTGTGAGTGTGTGTGTGTGTGTGTGTGTGCAAAGAATGCAGCAGACAAACAGAGGCACGTAATTTCTAGCACGCCTGCTTTCCATGTTTATGTATGCAGAATGTTTGCGTTTCAAAAATTGTGGCAATAATTAAACTTTTGCCAGTGCATTTGCAAGGTTAATCTAGAAGCATAATAATTATATATGTCCCCAAACAAACATTTTTAATCAAAGAATCGTGGATGCCATTTATGAACTATGATAACATGACGTTATTTGTTGTTTTTGTGATTTATGATATTATCTACCATGTAGATACAAATGATATCATTTCATAGCCATTTATTTAATTGTTAAAGGCATTGTTTGATCAAAAAACTCAATTCAGTCATTATTTAGACACATTTACAATTTTGGTAGAACACAAAAATATATCTACTATGACAAATAAATGAAAATATCCAGCAAGATTTTTATTATGATTTTTTTAAATTAAATAATAATATAATAATATTTTTCACATTACTCTATCGTCAGGCTTCAGGAGGGTTGGAATATAACAAAGGACTGCTTTTGTCATGCTTTTACGATGCTTTGTAGAGCTTGACAGCCCCTGTCTCACTTTAATTGAATGGAAAAGAGCAGCTCAGACATTTTGCTCAACATCTTTTTTTATGTTCCACAGAAGAAAGAAAGTGTTATTCAGGGTAAGGGTGAGTAAATGATGACAAAATATTCACGTTTGATAAAACTACCCTTTTAAAAGCCAAAGTCCCACCTCAACCCTGAAATTAAGCGCCTGTTGGATTGTGCCATGAAATCTAAATGAGATTTGTGGTAGTGTCAGAAGCATGGTTCAATTACAATCACATTTTCAATATTTAAACGGATGAGAAAATCTAACATGTTGTTAAAGGTTTGCATAAAATGTCTGGCAGCAGGTCCATTAGCTGTTTGTGTTGTGATGTGTTTGAAAACACAATTCCTGAAAAAGCCTTTTGTCGCCGGACTGAAGAGATGTGTTCGGTCTCATGCTGAAGCCGATTTCCTCAGCCGCCACTCCTGGTTCTCCGTCGTTCTTCAGTGTGAGAGGTGGATCTTGGCGTGCAGTCAGGAATCTGGGCCAAAAGGGATTTGAGGTGAAGACAGAGAGCGCTCTGTTAGCAAAGCCACGTGAGGACATTCATCTTTGTGTGTTTGGTCCAAGTCCCTCATGTTTCATAAAAGAAGCTGAACGCATGATCCGTGACGGGGCGTTTGCCTGCTGACAGCACTGGGCCATCGTGGGTCAGACTCAAGAGCTCTCCAGCAGCTGAGAGATCAAACACTTTCACATGATGCTGAGTAATGATGTACTGCTCGACTTACACTTTGAACTCTGGGAATGTTTAAGAAGCCTCTCTTGAGTTGTGGCATACGGTGGTTAGGTTTGTTTGACTGCTGCTGTAGTTGATGATTGCGTTTGCATTCTAGTTTTCACTGTTGAGAAAGTTTGTTGACATAAATCAGTGTGGAAAGGATTTTTTTTCTTTTCTTCTTTGAAATATTAACATTTTTATTTGTTCTCTTTGAAATTGCATTCCTCCCGTTGGAGTTGAGCCTGGGTTTGTCTCGAGTGTTTCAGCGAGCGCCGCTAGAGTGTTAGAACCAGGCACAATGTGGCAAGATTCCAGTGTTGAGCAATTTGTCTGTTCGCACTGCAGGGTTGAGCAAAACTCAGAATTTAAGAACTGGCTGTATTTCAATTGCTATAAACTGGAATTGGCCACACATCACAGGAAGTTGAATTAGAATCTGTCTATCTGTCATTATACCCATTAGTCTGTCTATCTATCTATCTATCTGTCTGTCTGTCTATCTGTTAGGGATGCAACGGTACAGTGAGGCCACGGTAATGGTTAGGTTTCGATACATCAGTATTACTGTACAGTACTGTATGTGAGCTCTAACATGGCGGGAGGTCATTTGCCCTTTCTATTTCAAGTTATCAAGGTACAGAGACAATATTAAATGTAAAAAAGGTACAGATT
>JAUCMU010000055.1:636428-653843 GCA_032275025.1 Enteromius treurensis | reverse complement strand
CACTCCCACGAGACGACTCGTTCTTCCCGAGTCACATTAAAGATTCGTTCAAAATGAACGAATCGTTCAAGAACGACCCATCACTAGTCTTGAGAATTTCTGACCATCGCCTGATTGTCTATGCGCTTAATACACAGAAAATGCCCCTTTTAATTAAACTGTAAGTTTAATGCCTAAAGTAAGCTAAGTACCGAAATATCGTGGTTCACGTGGGTGTGCCGAACTGAACAGGGGAACCGAACGGTCCGATAAACCACCGAAAAGCATTGCATCCCTACTATCTGTCTATCGGTCTGTCTGTCTGTCTGTCTACTACTATCATTCAATCTGTTGTTTAAACGCTTGTTCTATTGTTTTCTCTTTTTTTATAGTTTTGTCTACCTATTATTCGTTCTATATAGGGCTGTAGCTATCGAATATTTTAGTAATCGAGTATTCTACTGAAAATTTAATCAATTAATCTGATAAAATATTTTTTGCTTAATTAAAAAGCAATGTTAAATATTCCAAAGAAAATAATACAGGTCTCTTGAAATGAACAACTAGTTAGTTTCTTTTTTTTTTAATTCTAAGTGGTGCAGTCCAATCAGAACATATTTAATATTTTCCTCATGTGGAGAGAGATCAAATAAAGCTCTAAGTTGCTTAGACCTTGTTTTCTTTAATCAGACACAACCCAATATATAATTATACCCCATACATGTGTTAGGGTGGCTTTGTTGACCTGTTTGTATTTTTAACAGTAATTTCCCGCCAGTGTCTGAGCTCAGGATCATCCATCACACAGGCACAGCTCTGCTGTGATTTACAGTTGTGCGGTTACCTTTAGCTGCCTTGGCCGAAAGTCAGAGTTAAGCGCAGACAACTTAGCTAATCTAAATGCAGATATCTTGATGGAAACAAACTCCGGATTTGATTCGACGAACTAAAGGGTTGCTCTTGACAGCTTCAATTTATTGCTTAAGGTGAATAGTTGTCTGTGTTGATCAGTCAAAGCTTTTGATGCTGAAGCCAGAGCTTCCTCGCATGTGAATGGATTACCTCTGTTTTGTTTTAAAGCGTAAGTGTCTAAGTCTTTGGGAAGGAGACTATTGCAATGGTGTTTAACTCCTTTAGGATCATTGTTCTCAACAAAATGCCCCCCCGGGGTATGTGACACTTTTCTCAAAGGCCTCTCATGAGGGGTTTAACGGGTTAACGGCAAACAAAAGAAACTGAGAACATGTAACTCAGCAGGGGGCCCTGTGGAAACTCCAGGCAGCCATAATCTTGACCCAGTCACTTCCTGTTTGCTTTACCCAGAATCAGGAGTCTGTCACAGGGCTGAATTCGAGTTGGCAGCCACATGTTGATTTCCAAGCATATCGATGTGCACTATTATGAGGATTTGACTTCATTGAACTGCTTAATTACTTTTCTGTCAGTCTTTTCCCCCCCTTTTTTTGTGCTTAGAAGAGCTTGTTGTTCTACAGAAATACTAAAGCAGATATGTTTCACAAACGATGAATGCTAATTATTATTATTTTTTATTTTTTTTGCTGTCAAATGCCCTGAAAGTAGTACTTAAGCTTGTGCATTACATTCTAAAGTCTCATGAAGCCATATGGTTGGTCAGCACAAAGATGCACACAAATAATTACAAAGGGAAGTATGATTTTAATTAAGCATTACATTTTTCAAGAAGGAAAGCTGAGATAGGTTTTTCTTGTAATACACTTGTAATCTGTTTTTTTTTTTTTTAGTTTTTTTGTTTAGTTGTCATATTTGATGCATGAAAGTCCCCGTTTATTTGCACCTTGAAAAGAGCAGTTTTAATCTATATTGTAAAATATTTCCTTTGTGTGCATGAAAGGGCTGTATGAACAGGTTTCAATAAAGAGTGTTATGTAGAGGTAATGCTGATTGGCTTGTGTGTTTGACCATCTCATTGACTTATTGTAAAAGTGCCACTAAGAATTCCTGATTTCCTGTACACAAGCTTCTCTCACTTTCGTAAGGCTTTTTTAATGATTGTCAATGCTCTGTCAGTTTACTAATCAATAATCATACCATTTAGAGTGTTGTGTTTGCAAATGGGCTTATTTATTAAAAACTTAGTTTACTCTTTGTATGCAAATGAGCACTTATTCTTGCTGTCTTTGTTCAGTCAGAGGTGGCGGTTTGTGTGTTGCACAAAAATGCAAAACAATTTTGCTTCAGCAATTTCCTGCACGGTGCAGGGGTGAATGATAATTATGCCTTTCCATATCATTCCTGCTGTGCCCTTCCAGCGTTCTGCTGAATCAGCAATGGATCAGGCAGCAGAAAATGCCGTGATTTTCATGCTTAACGCTTTTTATCATGGCTGCAGAGAAATGAGCTTAAGAACTGTGCGAGCGTGAGTCTGTATCGCACTGCAGTCCATATAATTGTATATATTTCACCCAGTTAAGTTTGTTTGTCAGGCTGCAGCTGAACATCCAGAGCTAGAGCTTTTATTCTCCCAGGTTGTGAAAGCCTGAGATGATGTTAGAGATGTCAGAGAGCAAGACTCAATAAAACATCCTTTTCATGGTAAATTTGAGAAGCATAATATTTAATATATTCTACTTGATTGTGAAGTCTAGCTTTTTGCCGGCCTCTGTAATTGTAGACGATTGCCTCAAATGAGCCTTAGATGTGTATTTTAAGTGTGTCATTTTTTTCTAAAAGCTTGAACACATTTGAGCAGTGTCTGAGATCTCCTGTCCATGTCTGCAGAGTATTTTCTAAGACTACAAAAACCAGAGCAAACGAGAGAAATCTGAATGAAAGTGCCCAGAAAAGACAGGAAGCAGAAAGGCAGGTTAAAATGACAGCCTAATCGTCACATCATGGAGCTGGAAACATTTATTAAGCCAAGAGCAAACATTTACCCATGATGTCATGTTAACACATGCAAAAACAGACAAAAATGTACAAAATCATGTGCGTTCCAATTGAATCGAACTGCAGTTGGCTTATTTTGATTAGGTTAAAAAAATACAGCTAACTAACACAATAACACATAAAAAACGTAGTTGTCTGGGGGTTTTTTTGCTAATAAACTCTGCAAATATAAAATGCCGTATTTGTTTGGAAGATTCAAAAGTAGGGATGGAAGATTTAAAAAAACATATTAGGGATATTATTTCTTCATAAATGATTTCCACCATTGTGAACAAACACCATAATCAGAATGAGTTTGAATCCTTCTAATGACTCGTTCACTGATTCATTCATAGTGCTTCTTTACTGAAATACTTTCATTACATCCAGAACATTTCTTGTGGATGGTGTGTACTCAAAACCAATATGAAATCAATAGTACTGACACTATTAACATTCTAAATGCATGCCTTCATAACCTGGCATTTTTCTAAAACATCTTTCCTTTTTTTGTGTGTGTAGCTTCTTGGATAATATTTGCTCAATAGCTTTTTAAACATTGCAATTCAATTCTGTTTTACTCTAAAATGCGTTGTATTGTAAACCTAAAAGTTGTTCCTTGAGAATGTATTGTTAAAAATGAATAAGACTTTAATTATAGAATTATTCTAAAATACATTGTTGTTTGTATATTTGTCATGCAAAGAACAAGAATCCAATATCCTAATAAAATCATTAATAAATATAAATTTAAACGTATACAAGCACAGTCAGCAAAGTGTGCAAAAACTCTCAAAACCACTTTTTGTTCCTACCCGTAAATGCTCCTTATTTGTATCTTAAGGTAGTGATATCCATTCATGAGGGGTAGGAAAGCATACTGTTCCTGGGACATGCTAAAAGTAAAATTTTTGCACGTTTTGTCAGAGAATGTTAAGTAATTAAGAGACGTAGCCATTAATGGAATCAGAATAATTAAATTCCTTACAGTTCTCATATTTAAAAATAAGTTGTTCTCAGGACATGTCTGATTAGCCATTTCAGCCTGACAGCCTCCTTTGTGTAAAAATCTCCATCTCTGTAGTCGTAATGAACACGAAATCCTATTTGTGTCCAGTCCGGTGAGTTTCAGAAGAGTTGATGAGCTACGCTGAGATTCATTTTTACCTGGGGGTCCTGAGAGTAAGCAAGACTAATTAAGCCTGCAGTCATTTGAATTCATTTTAATGGTCTTGCTCAATTAACATGCTGCCTTCTCAAGCTTTATTTAATGCCATTTTTATTGATCGCCTTCCTGCGTTGTCACATTTGGTATACTTTTTACTCTGCCCATGTTTAATATTCAGAAGTCTCGATGTAGTGATTGATTCTTTGTGATGGTAAACGAGATCTATGTCTGCTTGTCGCTCACGGTTAGCCGGGTTTCGGTAATCGATGAGCACTGTTCACGCATTACGTCATTTAATTAAAAGCCCTCTTAAGGTTTCTGAATGCCTCTGAGAAAAGATTTTGTGATTGACCATAATTTAATAGAGAGCTTAACCAAACCCTATCAGTATTTGTTTTATTTATTTATGTATTTATTTGAGTAATATCTGTAATATCTCAAAATGAGTAACTTTCCATCTCACTTTTATATTTTAAGGTGACGAATTGCCATTCAGAGGGGAGTGGGAAAGCTTTAGATGCTGTTGCGTGATCTCTTCATTTTGCAAATCAGCAAATTAGAATTAGGGTTGTGATTAGATAACCTGTCTGATTGCTATAAAGGCTGCATAGCAGCATACAACAGTTATGATTTCTTACTCTGTTAAAGAATTGATATTCTGATTATTGATTAAAGTTTATACCCTTAAATAAATTCATGAAATGACTTTTAGCTTAATCAGTTTACTTGAACCCTTTTTTTGTATGTGTTAGAATGCTCCTCTCCCATTGGCTGTCGGTGTGCTCTGCACCAGCTTTTCCCTGTCAACAGCCTTGTTTCTCAACCTGTCTCCACCCACGGGAAGAAGTAGCGGCCAATGAGCTTCACAGAAAAGCTGTCGGCGTTTAATACGGACCCACCCAGCCGAACTGATTGGCAGTTGGGTCAAACAAAGTCATTTTCTTGGCTCGTTGCCTGGCAAACTCTGTAAGTGTTTAAGGGAAAGCAGAAGGCATTGGCCTTTCTGCACAGGGAAACCTAGGATCGCACTGCATAATTGCACCTATTTCTGCCTTCAACTTTTTGTTGTGCGTGCGTGTGTGTGTTAGCTCGATCACCTGAGGGTCTAAAACAAACTACTTACTGCATTGAATGCAGCAGCTGTTTGTTGTGTTCGGTTTAATCAGCCTTTGTGCCTGTGGATGCATTTCATTACATTCCCATTCAAATCTGTTTGCATATGCATTTCCCCATAAAAAAAAATAAATAAATAAAATTGGTGTTGGATTTAGTTTTCACTTAGAAAATGTAAGCAATTTTTAAGTACAGACACTGAACTGAAATGGTATTTTCTTGTAAAATATGTGATTAAAATTAAAATAATTTGTGGTTGTATGCTTTGTTTTAAAACTCATGCTCTTTTGTAGCTTGAGAATGATGCAAAAAGAGCCCCTGCACTTGTTCTTGTCTTAACATGAACTCTTTTGCTGTGTTGCACGTTTGCGATGGAGATATTTTATATTTTACTTTCAGCAGTAATGACTCCGTTCATATACATGGGGAGGTTGTTGGTTTGAAGAGAGGTGTGCAGCGCAGATGGACGCCGCTCTGGTTTCTCATATCATGTGTGGAAGATTAAAGTCAGACTGTTTCGTCACCTTCACTGACATTGTTTATAGACTTGATGAATAATTGCCTTTAAGAAGAAGAGCACCCAGTGTTGATTTTCCGTAGCCATCTGCTTCCTTCACCCCTGCGATCAGCACGCGTGCAGTTGGTTCGTCCCGCTGAAGGGACCGCATTACGACTGTTTCACATTACTGCGACGTCTGTCTGATTTTCCCCCCTGTCTGGTTTTCAGTGGTTCGATCTGTCTTGCGGGAAAACCTCTCTTTGCTGTTTTTTTTTGTTTTTTTTGCCCGTCTCAGTTGAACTTTGACCTCAACGCCCTGCTTCTCCGGATATGAAATGCCATTCTGTGAGGTGTCGAGACGGCGCTGATGTCTGGAAAAATGTTTTATAGATATAGTTCATCCAAAACTCTACTGTCATTCCAGACCTGTATGGCTTTTTGCCACAGAATACAAAGAGGAGAAATGTCTCGGAATGTCCAAGCTGCATTTAATTGCAAAAGTAAATGGTGTTCAGGAGCAGCTGTGGTCACCGTTCAGTTGAATCATGCTATTTTAGATCACAGTAATACTGTGTTATTTGGACACATATTATGTAATTCTTTGATGCACTAGTACAAGCATTATTTATTTAATGCATTAGGTATAATGAACTAACAATAAACAATACATGTGCAGCATTTAATCTGTTAATTAGGGTTGATTTCTAAATACGCTAATAAATGTAAGCTTGTAAGTGTAATTTAAAATGAAGTAATTAACTGTAAATGTGTTAACAGAAAATTAACTTTATCCTAATGCTGTAAAAAGTGTTACTTACTTTGTAAATATCGTGGTATATGAATACAAAAAAACCTTTGATACCATGGTATACGTGACTATACTGCCACAATCAGCCTCTAAATGACATGCGACAGAAACACCCTCCTCATGCATGGTTTTTTTTTTTTTCGATCATGCATGGAGCTGACACAGCCTGGCTGAATGATGTGAGGAGAAGATGCGTTTCGCTGCATAAATTCAATTCCTTCCCCTGTTGAATGCAGGCTGTGTTTGAGTGCTGTGGTGTGACTGTCTGACTCAGGATGAGGGGAGCGTCTCTCACTCTGTAGCAGAATTTATTGGTCCTGCAAGTTCAGAGTGACGGGAAAATAGTTTATCCTCGCAGGCCTGCGTCTTCAGGGCATATATCAGCCTGCTGTGCACCATCAGGAAACACACTTGCACAAACAGACCAGCCGTTGTGTTATATAGTTTATGACACAGATTCTCTCTGTAGGTTAGCATGAGGAGGAAACTCAGACTCGCAGGTGCTCTGTGCATATTGATCGCTGTACAGGAGGTTTGTTTAACAGATCAAGCTTGGATTGGCAGCATTGTTGAAAGTGGTTCACAGACGAATCAGGATTTGTACCCTTATCCTTGAAGTCTCTTCAATGTCTGAGAATTTAATGGGATTATTTATAACCAATGATAGCCACGTTTATGAATAAAATCATTATTACATTTATATTAAAGTACAAAAGGCTCACTGAAAAGAACAACTATTGATTACTTTTTAACCTAAATTTATCTTCTGGAAAGCCTAATCAGCCTTTTTCAAAAGCGTACTAATGATAAAAGAACATTAATATTAATATCTCCATAAATTGTACATCACTAGATTTTACACACACACACACACACACATATATATATATATATATATATGAGTGTGTATTAATTATACACTTATTATTTCTATGTGACCCTGAACTGCAACAAGTCATTTTATGTACAAAAAAGTAATTCCGTTCTGCCTTTAACTTATTCTATAAATTGTGATTCAATTTGCAGATAAGGACAAGACTTAGATATCATCTTTTCCCCAGTTCATTCTTCCTGTGTGCCCAGGGCCACACCAATATATACTCACATGCATCAACTTGAACAGATCATCTCTTGTGGTTTGATGCAGATCTGCTGACTGTTTGTCTGCTGTCAGAGTATGTTGGGAAATTCATCCATCCAGGAACAAGGGTGGATGAGTTCAGGGTGATCACTTCCAAGCGTCTAGTGTTATGAGCGGGACTGTAGGCGACTCAGGGATTTTTGTGTGCGGGAATTTCCATCTTGGGCGCATTGCTGCTCTAGACAGAGAGATCATCAGGATTTCATGAAATATTTTGTGTTCAGTTCAGCGAGACGCTTCTCTTAAGTAAGCTTTTAGAAAAAACTCAAAAGAGCCGTGACATGGCTAACTGAATTAGTTCCAGCAGGTCCGGTTTCTAATCTAGAGTTCTTGACGTTTATGGTGAAGCTTAAAGTGGCCCCATAAAGTATTCAGACATTTAAGCCACACAAAATGTCTGAATGTCATTCCATTACATACGCAATCTCAACCCGAGTTGCATTTGCGAACAATTGATGAACAGTTTTCAGAGACCTTCTTTTCCTGAGAGATTTTGCTCCATCAGTTACAGTATTTAGAATTGAAAACCTGTCTTTCTTTAAAATAAACATTAGTTGGTTTATTAAAAAATGTAGGAGTTTAAATGCTTTTGGAAAATTCTAACATCGTACAAAATATCTATTTATCTATCTATCTATCTATCTATCTATCTCTCTGTCTGTCTGTCTGTCTGTCTGTCGTCTGACTGGCTGTCATTCTATTGATCGATTGGTTTTATTTCTGTTTTCTATAAACTTTTAAACTTCAAACTTTTAAAAAAAGACTTTATCAAGATAACAATGTTTTTTGGTTGTCTTTGCCTTTCTAGTTAAAAATTGGTAACACTTTAGTACAGGGACCAATTCTCACTATAATACATAAAACTCTTTGCTTTAAATGTAAAGAATTGTAATAAAAATAGCATAATAATGTAGAGAGAAAAAAATCACCATTAAACATTAAAAATGAAACATAATTCTATATAAATCTAATTTATTTAATATTTTATAGATGTGCCTTTTGTATTGTTAGTTTAGTAATTATCAGTGTCAATGTGAGACAAATTATATATAACACAGCTAGTGCCTTAGAATAGTGACTCCTTTCTTCTTCCAGAGCCCAGAGGCCTATGTGAACCAGCAAACTGATTTATTAATTTTACAGAATGATACACAAGAGATTATGGTAATATAGCTTATTCAATCTAGCCTACTATAGCTGTGATTCAGCTGCGTATTAAAAACCCAGTCGGCGCGCGCAGCTCCTGCTCCGCATACGCACGTTTTCGTTCGCGAGCGCGGAAAGTGAAGTATACCCAGGCTGATGTGTGCAATGTGAAACCGGTGTAACAAGCACATCTGGCTAGCCTGGGCCCGCCCATACTTCTTTTGACGCTACATTCATTTCGCAAGCAAAGTAAGTCTGGCAAAGCTGCCGTTTTAGAGCATTTCTGTAACCAATGAGAAACGATCACCGCATGTGACGTGCTGTGAGTGATGCTGGTTATCTCGAGATCAGATGAGTTATGCACGTCTCCTGTCCTTGAAAATATAACTGGCTGAATCAAGTGCTGGATTAAGATCGTGTGGGGGGTCGAATCGAGATCGCGATCATTTAACGGTGAATTGTGCAGCTCTAGTTACCGGTAACAGTTAAAATTAGTTATGTAATTGAAATTGGGAACTTTTAAATTCAAATTTAAAATAAATAAAAAAATACGTTTCTACATCCTGCCTCAATTGAAATGCTGGAATTCGAGGAATTCAAATCCAATTACACAGACTTTCTAGTACCATTATAGTCACGTTTTGCCTGTTAACCTCTTGTTGTTTGGCTCTCACCTCATTTCAACTCTGAGGCTGTAAAGATTCTATACAGAGGTCATTTGTGATCTCATGTGCGCAGCTTTACCTAGATGCAGGAAACGCCCACACGTGTGAACCTTTGTCACATTTATAAAGCCTTGTAGCGGGAAACTTCATCAGCCCACTACAGTCTACAAGCTACGATCATGACTCACAGATTGATGAAGAATCGCTGTCTGTGCGTTTGAAATAAAGCTTCACTGAGTCACTCCATTCACACGCACAGACTATTCCGACGGGGCGTTTACTCTCAACTACCGTCTGCAAGCGAGTGCGCTCTTCGCTTCATTCCAGTGCAGCTTTGCTTGAGAATGATTCCAAAAGCATCGATAAAAGACATTTCCTCTTCTCTTATCTTCTGAGTGATTTCTATGTCCTGTTGTCCTTACGATGGGCATAATGCCAGGTAGAGGTTGCCATGACTCCCAACGCCACCCCTTTTCAGCCCCCCTGGAAGGTGGCATTTTATTAGTGGAATGCTCTGCGAAAGGCTTGTATTTTAGACAAAAGATGTCTACTCAACATCAGCTGAATGCTTCTGGGCTCGAGCAGCATCATGTGACCCACTGGTGAAGGTTTTGTGAAGGTGCCAGAACAGAAAAGGAGAAACTTGGAGAGCGATGCTAGTGAGAGTTCTTTCTCTTTTTTTTTTCCCCCCCTCTGTTGTCTTTTCCTTGCTGAGAAAATGGCGGACTACGCAGACTTTCTTATTTAGCAAAAGTATTCTGGTAGCACTTGTATATGGTCATTTTGAATCTCGCAGGATGTTTTAGTGGGCTTAAAATTGGTGCTCAAACTGTTTCCGAAACTCTAAAACAAGTCATGATTCAGTGAATGAATGGGTGCAGAATCCGCCGCCCACTTTACACTGGCTCACTTGTACCGTGAGTTGAACATTAACGTCCGATGAACAGCAGCAAGCAGGTGAGGTGGTGAGAGGACAGCAGCTGTTTGTGAAATGCTCACTTTTCTCGCCTCGACAGATTGTGTGTTTCTTTTAAAACCGCTGTGTTCTTGTCTAAGCTCACCCTGTTCTCGCAGACAGTCACGCATGGCGTTCTCTGGCGGGGATGTGTTCGAACAAGCTGTTTCCGCCAAACTTTTCAGTATTTCCCAGCGTTTGTGTAGCCTTATAATAATTTACCACTTGATTCAAGTGAAGCATTATTTTGCGTGATTTATTTAATGTCCTTTGTGTTGGACTTTTTGTCAGGTTGTTCAATTGGTGTATCTATTCTTATTTACTTTCATAACACTGGTCTTAGTCTATTTGATTTACGCAACTGCACATTATTCTAAAGAAAAATGGTTTGCTTTGTAATCACTTGAAATGAAATGACTTTCCTTTTCAGCAAGCCCTGTTATTTTTCAGCTCTTCACCTACAACCACCTGTCATATAGAAACCCTTTTTCTTGATCCACCATTCTTGCTTGATAAAATAAACCCCCTGCCTATCTTTTTTGTCTCAGAAATATGTTATATTATGGAAGCAACATTAAGTGTGAATGGTATTTAATTTAATTTGTCTTCTACACAATGTATAATTACATTACTGTATTTGCTATAGATTTTTAGCTGTGAACGTGTTTCCTGATGTTGTGATTTCTTTCTCATCGCAGCGCAGAAAATAAGAGCAGATATGGATATGTCTCCACTGAAACTCGACCAGGTCAGTGGAAGATGTTTTTGTCTTTCTCCTCCTTTCTATATTTACAGTGACTCCTTGACAGTGTTTTGTTCATGTATGGAGGAATGTTTTTGTGGTTTATCTGATCTGATAGCTCATCCACAAAGACTCAGAGACACGAGTATGACCCAGAATTGGGTTTCATATGAAACTCTGACCACTTGTCACAAACCCGTAGATCCGATCTTGTGGCGTAATCTGCAACCCAAGCTCGATTCTGTGGGTCTCTGTCACTGTGGTGAACTCAGCGCACTCTTTGAACTCTCTACAGCAGTGGTTCTCAAACTTTTTTTAGGTGGTGGGCCACATCATAAAAAATGCCCAAGCCACCAGCTACCTTAAAACAGTTACAAGGTTTAGTAATGCACAAATGACATTAGTTTAGAAGGGTATTCCTTCATACCATGATTTTGCGGTTTGGTTTTTATTTCATTAAGAAATAAAGTTGACTTTGTTTGCTAAAAAAATCCATACATTTACTAAATGAGACAACAGATACATCATTATCCAAGTGTTATGGGTTGATTAAGCAGTCAATAAATTCAGTGTTGGTGCTTTTTATCTATTATAATCATGTCTTATCTATTTTATTTGTTTAATGAGCCAATCAAGTGATGGATCATTTGGAATCCTGCAAGGTTTGAGCACTGCTGCTGAAAATAGATGATCTGTAGAGAATTAGCAAATGCATCAAATCGCTGATGCACAAAAACTAAAAAGTTTCTTTTCTGAAGGGGCAGAAGTTTTTCTTGCCAGAGGAACGGCAGTGTGGACGTGTGCATCCAGGCTGAGGTAGTAGGTTGTATGGTTTCGAATGACACCATGGGAGTTAACTGTACAACCTTCTAGCTTTCCTTGGAGTACACTCATTTCATCAAGCAAGACTTCAAAATAGCATCCGCTGGTTTCCTTATTACAGCATATGTTCGTTTTTTCCACTTTTAAACACATGAAGTCAAGAGATAGATATAGGCTTGCAGGCTTTTAGTGCAGTAACACACAGTTGAGTTTGAGTAATGCAGATAAGGGATGTTTCCTGTTCCTTCAGGATGGACAAGCTGCCAGTTTCATTGTCATTTACTGTGTTGTGCATATCTGCTGTTGGACAGAAGACACGCAGCATATTTTTAGTAATATAATACACATCACTGAAAAGACAGCAAGAACCACCACAGAAATCACCCAGTATCCCTTTTAGCTGACAGTGTGTGATGTCAAATTGTCTAGTGTTTGGCATCACTGCTGCGTATCAGTCTGTTTTCCCCTGAGACGCTAGTGATGGCTGTTTATAATTAAACGGCATTGAATATTTTGAGAAAAAAAGCAGTAGGGAAGGGTCACAACAGTTGACTGGTATCATATTTATCTTTATATATTTGTCTTTTTATGTTTTTTATCTTGAGCTTTATTTAGTGTGTTGACAGTATGCTGCACTGAAGCTCTTTAACACCCTCCTGTCTAATTCTTTCTCTTTGAAGTATTACATACACGTGAATTGTTCAGACAACAAAATAACTAGTTGATCTTGAAATGAAACTGCTTCCATAAAAAGCAGTAAACCTGCACATATGAATCGATCAGCATTTAGAGAACAAATATTTTCTCATTTCTAGTTCTTTGAGTGATATGCAATATGAGATTTTGGTTGTAAGCATCCGAAAATAATTTCCCATGATCCGTCCGTCATCGGTTTCCCAATCCGTCAGCATCTAGATGTATTTCTGTAGCCCTGCTAAAGACCCTGATGTACAGGTTTTTTTTTCCCCCTGAATCATTGAGGATTAAAGGGATTTTCAGAGCCCCAGGCCATAAACAGAGTCTGAAATGGAATATCTTAACTGTAGCATACAGCAGCAGTGTTGTTAGCTTCTGGATCCAGTGGTGTTTCTAATAATCAGCACTGATGTCACTTCCTATGAGAGTTGGTGAAGTACAGTAGTTGATGTGGGTTATATCTGGTGTACTAGTTCACTACTTCCTGAATGCTTCACGGTATATATACTGTATAGTGACAACATTTTTAAAACAGGAAGAGAAAAAATCATAAAATGATGGGTCAGTAAGATTTTTTTATGTTTTTAAAATAGGTGTCTTATATTTACTAACACTGCATTTATTTGATCAAAGGTAAAGCAATACTGGAAAAATATCACATTTATGTCATATATAGAATTAAATACTTTTTTTTTTATTGCAAAGATAACGTTTTTAGAAATGATTCTAAAATTCTATTGTAGTTTCTGATATTGTTTCTATTAATGTAGAAGCAGTTGGGCGGCTTAATGTTTTTACGGAAACCATGATACATTTTTTCATGAGGAATACTCTTTAGAAATGATTGAATAATCTATATCTGTGGAGCATTTTAGACCAGATAACATTACTGTAAAGTTAATTTATATGTATCTGTTTAAGACACTGATTCTCTAAATAGCGTGCCTCGGATAACTGTATTCTTGGAATTTGATTAATCCAGCAGATCAGCATTTAAATACTCTTTGATTCCCTTGTTTGGGCATGTTACCAAGCTAAAAGTAGTGCTTTTAAATCAATCGTTGAGTGTCTGGCAGCAGAAATGTCTTTGGCATTCAAAACTCAAGGTTTTCTTCTGCAGTTTGCTTCCAAAATGTAGGTTTATAAGCTTTGGTTCTCGTTTTTCAGCGGTGTATTGAAGCTTTGCACTTAACGGCCTCATATGTCTGCCCGGCATCTCGTGTTGGTGGGTCTCCAGCATGAACGCCTGCAGTCTGTGAGGCCCAGTGTTTATGAAGTATTTTAGTCTGGCCTGAAAGCGTCTGTAAGCACACATAGGCCCCAACAGCAACACCGCCACATGGTGAAAGGGACTTAACTGCTATCAATTAAGCACAGACAAATGAGCAGTGAAATAAACGAGGATTCAATGGGCAAGCATAAGAGTCTCCGTCATTGATTCCCCTCTCACGCGACGACAGGGTTGGAACCGGCTTAGCGCGGTCCCTCTAAAGCTTGAAAAGACGTGGCTCCTCTACCCAAGGCTTAAGTCCACTTCCGTTCCCATTTAGTCGGGCGTCAGCTGTCTTTCTCTGTCAGCTAAACCTTCATGCAGCTTACATCTGAATTCTGTTTAGGCTCCTAGGATTTAATTTATAGAAAACAGCAGCCGAAACTCTTAAAGGGATAGTTCACGCAGACATAAAACTCGTTTGCTCATTCTCATGTCATACACTTCTGAATGAGGACAGAGACTGTCAAAGCTTTTAATGTTGTGACTGGATCGTTGAGTCAGTTTGTAAATGAATCATTCAGAAAGACCAGAGGATTCACTGAAAAGATCTGGCTTAAGTGAATCATTCACAGCTTAAACATCACAAGAGATTTTCTTACTGAGATCTGTTCTTCTTTACACTATTATATGAAAGCTTTAACCATCAACTATCGTTCATTTTCATTATTTTCAAAAGACTAACCCGGCTGTTCTTCAAAAATGAATATTAAGCGTTCCACAGACAAAGAAAGTCAATCAGAATGGATGGACATGAGACTCCATTTTTGGGTGAACTAGCCACGGTATGCTGAATCGTCGGGAAAGGCTGTCGTGTTGTATTCCACCGTTTCCTGTTTAAACTAACAGAGGGAGTCGAGCTGCTTTTATTTTAGGAGGGATTTTTCCGCCTTCACCTCTGCTCTCGGATGACTCCTCCAGATGTAGCGCAGCAAACCCGGCTTGAAATCATGCCGGTTCAGCAAAACCAAGTCCAGCTGGCAGCAGAATCGAGCTGCAACTCGTTGGTTACAGCTGTGCTTAGATTTATGTGATGGCTGAACAAATAAATTAGTGAATTTGATTGGGAGAAAGTTGAAGCTTTTGTTTCAGTGAGCAGCGGGTCCACAGAAAGGGGCAGAACAGCAGTGTCCTGGAGTCAAGTCAACCCCTGAAGTATTGTGTTGACATTTTCCTTTGAAATTTCGACAAATATCCAAAAACAAACTGTTTACATTGCGCTGATTACGCTGCTCAATAATAAAATGTTAAAATGTTTTTTATCTGAGAGAGAAAAAAATACGCCGAAGGATCAACACCCTTTGATTTCTGTCATTCCCATTTTGACGTACAGGCATTTATCACCATTCTGTCGGTTTATTCAATACGTCTATTTACATTATAGTGTATAGATTGAGGAGAAACTGATATTTTATTTCTATAATGAATCATTTTTTCATTGCTGTCAGCGTTTTGCTTTGCAAACACACTACTTTGCAAACACACACAAAACTTTGTGCTCAAATCACAAATGTGTACAAAATTAAGCACTTTATGTGCAAACAGGTATTGAAATATGTAATTAACAGACAGAATTAAAACAACACAAAGTGATATTTGCGATCCATTTAACTTAATATTCATTTGGGGGGGGGGACGCTGGGCAGAACTTGATTTTCTTAATCAAAATTTGGTTGTATCACAATTTATTTGGCTGTGATGTTATTAGCTAGTATTAATTTCTCAGTCTTACCTTGGGTAGATTGAGTCCAAATGTAATTTTGATGAAACATTTTGATCAAACATCCTGCACAATAATGAAGATAAATTAGTTAATGTTCAATTCACTGTTTTGTGGTTACCTAAGACAGTATGTCTGTTGTCATCCAGTTCTGCCTGATTCTTCCAGACGTGTGACCATTGATTCTTATTACAAGGTCTGCGATTGGCCGTCTAGCCTTTTGCCCCCTGCACACGAGAGCGGAGCACTGATGAACATGACCTAGTGGTCCCAGACCGATGTCGACCTTAACAGGGCCACAGCTGCATCAGGAGCCAGCAGACGTTAGCGTGGTGATGAGGTGCTGAGATTTATGACAGATGAATAAGAGTAATCTAAGCGTAGCAGACAGAGGTGCTATTGATCTGTCTGGAGTCAGGGCCACGCTGCTGCTGATGACACTTTTTCCAGTCGATACGCATTTGACCTCTAACCCTGCATGAAAGATCAATGAGTTCGATTTAGATGGGTGGGGCCTATTCACTGGGCCGCCTGCCAGTCAGACAAGATGTTATAGCGGTTAAAGACCTGCGTTCAGCAGACCTAAACGTTACGTGTCTGTGCACTCAAATAGTCTCTGCAAGGGTCTTCCGGGTTCTCAAGATTCTAAGATGGAACTAAAACCTATGAAATTATTCTGAATTTGAAAAATAGTGTTACCCTCATGTCGTTCCAGACCTGTAAGACCTTTGTTCATCATCTTACACAAATTAAGAAATTTTTGAGGAAATCCGAGAGCTTTTGGACCCTGCATAAACACAAGTGAAACATTAAAGGCCCAGAAAAGTAGAATTTTTTATTTATTTTTTAAAATAGTGGTTCTGGCTATGATAATACATTTTGTGTGCAAACCCCCCCCAAAAACAATACCTTTATTTGAACAGTATCTTCTCACCCCTGTCAGTCTTCAGAAATTTGAATTTAAAGAGTTCAATGTGTATACCTATGTTTAGGAATGACATCCCAAATTGCATGGCATTTTAAGGAGACGTGCTGTGTGCCTTTTCTAAGCAATGAGACATACTATTTTCAACTTGCCTTCCTGTTGCTCAAATCATAGCAAGGTCATAGGATTCACTTCCAGGAAAAGCAAGAGTTGATAATATCTGTACTCAAGTTGAATATTCACTTCAGGTTGGCTTTTTTGACTTTAACTCATGTTTTCTTCACAAAATATAAAATTGTAGTTAAAAATGTTTTAGATGTGATTTAAGAGATCCACGTCTTTGGGGGGCCATTGTTGGTATGTACTTATTAATGAGTCATTGTGTTTTGAATTGTGTTCCAGGATATGAGATTTCTGAGTGGGTCTGCAGGCTTGTAAAGTCACAGTTTAATTGGAGAAGGATGTTGAACTCAGTATGTTTCTCTTTGTGTAGTAGTTTATGGTGTTTTCTCTTCTGTCTAGCATTCATTGTGTGTTGTTGAGCGTATGTATGTGTGCTGTCGGGTACTGTGTGGCGACAGCTCTCTGCTGATGGTGTGAGTGTGTGTGTTGATTGATCACCATCATTCCCTTTTGGTCCCTGCTGATCCCACCAACCTTCCCCACACACACACAAATACACAGTTCTCCATCCTATACACATGGACCTGTATGCTGCTCATTCGTATCGACAAAACTGTGTTCAGATGCTGCCCAAGACGACTTGAGTTTAAACACTGAATCTTTGTGGATTTGTGAGCTCTCCTGCTTCGTGTGTGTGTGTGTGTGTGTGTGTGTGTGTGCGCGCTTGGAGCTCTGC
>JAUCMU010000055.1:620139-636328 GCA_032275025.1 Enteromius treurensis | reverse complement strand
GTGTGTGTGCGCGCTTGGAGCTCTGCATTGCAGTAGAACAGACGTGGCGAGTTTGTGCATTAAGCTCGTAATCAATGATGTGTGCAATGGGCAGTCAGCGCCCAGCACCCCTCTATGATGGGGGTCACGATTCTCACACACCCTCCAGTGCAAGCAGAGGGGTCAGAGGTCATTCAGGGCCACTGCCACACAGATAAAGATGCGTCTGGTTCTCGGAGAACCAACCAGGGTGTGCATGTTTCTTTGTATTTTTTTTTGTTTGTTTGTTTAATATTTATCAGTTTTAGCAGTGCGTATACTATTGCTAACGCATGTTTAATATATCTGCATGTATGCATTGGACCTAAATCATGATGAATAGAGAATTAACTATTAAACCTACCTCATGTTTTTTGTTTTTTAATGAACTGTTTATGCAGAAATTTGTTAGGCTAATGTCTCACGAGGCCTATTATTTTTGATTCACATTGCAGACTTTCAATCAGCTGCATGATGACGATTGTTTGCATTGTTTTTCACTCAGTTGTTTAACATCTTATCGTTCGTTTATTTTGCTGTTTTTGTTGATCACCTTATTTTGTTCACATTACAATACAGTAGTTTCGTCTCCGTTTCATTATTTTAGTTATTTCATTTTTTTCAGTTGCTTTTGATTTTCATTTTGCTACATTTTAATTTGTTTCTTTGATGTGTCTCTTTGTTTAAATTGCCACGGTTTCATTATTTTGTTTCATCTCCTTCCAAACTGCCATTGTGTTTATGGTTTGGTATTTCTTTCTTTGTTTAAATTTTCATTTGTTTATAGTTTATATTGTATATTGATACAACAAGCTATGAACAATTAAAAAATTCTCTCTCTGGTTTTCCTTTATTTTGCTGTTTCTCCTCCTTGTTTTGTTTAAATTGCTTTTTTTATTCGTTTTATTGGCCTTTTCTCACATTTCTTGATCTGTTTCCGCTTGTTCCCCTTAAATTGTCATTGTTTCCTGATTATGTTGTTTCATCTCCTTATTTTATTTCTTCATTTTTAAAGACGATTCCTATATATTTTGTAATTTGAAAAAAAAAGAAAGACTTTTCCGCAGCTTTGGCGGAGGGGTGGTGGATGACCCTCCTCAATCAGTTGTGGGAATGTTGTCACAATATTGTGACAGACAGATTGTCGTGTGGCTGCACAGAGCGCCGCGGAGAGCGAGACGCCATTTCTGGCTGCTGGCTGGCTGCGTTTTTTCGAGCCTTCGGAGAAAGTGAGGGATTGATCAGTGCAGAGGGGAAGTGGAGCTGAGATGAAGAGAGGGAGGGAGGGAGAGAGAAGGAGGGGAGGGCGGGTGGTGGGGGGGAGCGCTCTCGCTGCAGAATCTGCCGCTTGCTGGCACTCAGTCACACCGAGAGAGCGAGAGCGGGTCTCACAGACGGCCCAGGTACAGAGACTCCCGGGACAGGTGTCCGGACCGGAGGCAGACGAGCGGGTGAGTGTGTGTATGCGTGTCAGCCAGACGAGTGTTAGGAGGGTGACAGTGTCGAGAGGATGTGCAGTGGTCCTGATGAAGATGATGGTGACATCTCACTGTCTGAGGATGCTTTTCCTTCCTCACTCTCTCTCTCTTTTTCTTTTCCCTTGAAGATAACAAAGTCGGCACAGGTTGGAAGGTAGACAGTGTGTGTGCATATATGTGTGTGTGTGTGAGGCACGTGGCGGCCGCTCTCATTTCCGGGAGTGTCCACACCGTCTGGTCCCTGAGGATGAACGATGCTTCTGTTTGTGGGGGGAGGAGGAGTCTTCAAGGTGTGTATGTGTGCATCAGATGTGCGTTTGCAGTGTAAATGACATGCATGTTTTGGCTTCCGTGTGCATTAATGGATTTGCTTGCAGTTAGTGTCGTGAGGTTGCATGATCTCGTCTGCGCTCACAAAGTCTCAAAAAAACAACTTATTGCAAAACCATCGAGGGGGAATCGCAGGCGCTCCTTGTCTGGGTGGGTGTGGGGTGGTCTTGCAGGGAGCTGTGTAAGCCGTTTTTTTGCTCATTTTGCCCCAACGCTGGTTTACCGGCTTTTTGAATCAATTGCCGCTACACGTTTTTCGGGGTAATGGAGTCAGTGGCGGGAGACAAGACGCAGACAGACACACACACACACACACGTACACATACAGACAGACGTTCATGACTGAAGCTGCAGTCAGAGGCCAGCGGTTCTGCTCACCAGAGATCTTGAGGATGAAAAACACAGGACAAAGAGACTGACCATCTGACTGGAGGCTTTTCTCGACCAACAAAGGCTATGTCTGCTCCCTCGATGGACAACTTCAAATCCAAACGCTCATCTTGATTTCTCCTTACCTGATTTTTTGGGGGGTTCGTCTGCTTTTGTGTGCATGCCATTCGGTGCATGATATACCTGTGCGCTGCGTGTCTGTGGCTCTAAACTCTGCACTTAAAAAGGCACATTTTATTTCCATAGGCCGAACATTATTAGCAATAATCTTCGTTACGCTGGACGAAAGCGTGTGTGTGTATGTGACTAACCTGTGCGGACACCACTGCACTCCTCCTGGTCCCTGAGACCCTAACTTGTGAGCTTTGTGTGCTGAAAATCACAGGTTAAGCTCTTGGGACCTGGGCAGAGGGCAAAAGCACTCAATCCCCTGGCCGCGTCCCGACTGAGATGGATGTGGGAGGGATGTCTGTGAGAGATAAGAAAGAGAAACGGTGAGCAACAGAGAAGATGCAGCGCTGGCGTGTCTGAGAGATTGAATGTTCAATATGTTCACATGCCTATGATGATGATGGTTTCTCCTGGTTTTTAAATAAAACTCGATCCTGTATGTCTGCTGAGGTGTTTTTTCTTTGGGGTGAGGGGTGCAGAAGAGGGTCGTCATGCTAATCGGTCTGTCTGGCTGTCTGGTCGCCACTGCAGCTCATCTATAAATGACCTTTATCACATCAGCAGCAGGAGGAAGGGCCGGGATTATCAGTTATTCCCACACCAGTGGGAATGCGATTAACAATTCATTCTTGATTCTTTAAAAAAAAAATGTTTTTTGATTGCAAAGATTTCGTCTTAAATGTTTTTTCTAGTGCAGCCCTTCGTAGGCGATCCCAGCACCTGCACCACTATGAGTCTGCTTGGCTTTATCCTCATGTATCCACCAGATGTAATGTAATTTTTTGTTTAACCCAGTAACGTAAAATATGTCTGATGCGCAGCCAAACAAGTCTGTGCAAAAAAAACGAGCGACATATTGAACCAACATATGCTGACACCTTCAATTACACAAAAACGATTTCTATGAATAGACTTCATTACCTCTTGAAGACCAGACTTTGCTGTATGAAGAACATACGGCTTGCAGATTATTGCGTTTAAAGGCGTCCATGTTTATACGTGTCGTCAAGTTCCTTTTGAGCAGAAGTGACATTGAACTCCAGAGGGATGGTAGTTTAAGAGGGTCCGGTTGGCACGGAGCTGTGGGCTCCTTCCTGTTTTAAGGATGTGAACTCATTAAGTCTAACGCCTGGCTTTGTTCTTTATCTCCCTGGAGTGTTTAACTTCTGAAAACCTAATTTTGCTAAATTACCCACATTAGAAATGTAGTTTCAAAACAATTGATTTCCCCCTATTGCTCTCTCTCTTGTTTTTCTCTCTCTCTCTCTAATTATATTTTTCCCTTGCTTGGTTTCGCTCTGAACAATGGCGGATGCCAACTAATCAGGCTGGGTCTGTGCCACAAAGCTCCCAGCAACAGCTGAAGCTCTGCCATGCTCTGTGCATACCAAGCAGTCAGCCACGACCGGCGAGCGCCAGCCTGGTGCCCAACGCGGGGTCAGACAGTTTTATTAGGATCCGTCTGACACTCGGCACAGGCTGGCAGTGCCAACGCAGATAAAATCTTGTGTGCTGCTCACACTATTCATCCGCGCTAGCACATAAATACTCCCTCATCCCACACGCTCACACACACACACTGACCATTTCATCAGCTAGATGAGAAAAAGAACAAAGACTTGGATCCAGCCAGGAACGAAGATTTCGTTATTTAATAAAACGGCCCGACTTCTGAATGGTCCAGCAAGCGTCGGGGTCTGATGTCTCAGCCTCATTGGCATGGGTTCATATTTACATTTTTGGCTGACAGCACTGAGTTTCATTTGTGTGTATCAGAGCAAATAATGGTTCGTTTTCTGGCTGATAAGTCTGACCAGCATTTTCAGACGGACACAGGCGTCCAGAAAGATAGTCAGGCATGCAAACAATGAATGGATGAATATTTATTAATAGTTTAATACATTTTCTGTCTGTCAGATTAGCTTAAAATAAAACAGATGGACTAAAAAAGATTATTCATGGATTGATAAAATAACTTTATAAATATGATATATTGCATGAAACGCATAACTAAAATTCTTATGAATGAACTGGAAATGGTGCTTGAAAAGAAAAGTACCCTTATTTTTAAAGTAAAAACATTTTGTTTTCTTTTTATAGACCAACAAGACAGAAATGTGCATGAAGAAATTGTTTGCAGTTTGAAATGCTCATACTTATGAAATGTGTATTATATCAATGCACAGTCGATCAAACAGTTGGAAATATAAAACATACCTCACCTGATATCCAATCATTTAGTTCACCCAAGAATCACGGAGCCGCTCTTGTTATAGACCGCAAGAAAGATTCCCTTGATAAATGTCAGGAGATAAAGACCGGCCACTGAGGAATTAAAAGAGCCCGCTGATGGTGTGTGTGAGTGTGTGTGTTCTCGCTAACCGCATGTGGTTTAAATAAACTTAACATTTGTCTGGGATAAAGGTACGGAAAGTCGATTAAGCACTGAGAGCTCAGGCAGGAGAAGCTGTAGGAGCTGGGTGAATTTACAGGATTACAGGAATCTTTCCTCCATTGGTTGTTAGCGATTGTTGTGGTGCATGTTATCAGTGCAGGTCAGAGGAAACAGTGGGTTCTTCTCACTGCTCACTGCAGGTACAAATAATACACCTCCAGATGCCAACACTGACACAGAATGCACTTGTTATAGTGCAAAAGATATTGACCAGCACAATATACTCAAATTGTGCTTTAAAGAGATATTGATAATATGTGCTGTACTTTCATTTTTGATTCTGAATCAAATTTGAGATAAAAATTGTCAATGCTGTTCCAGTTATAATATAGATTATTGATAGTTTAGTCAAATCTCATTTCTGCTTCACATTGTAAGTAATATTGCTTCTTGCAAATTGTGTTCATTCAGATTATTGCTGTGTGTTAATCAAAGCTTGATTTGATTATTATTTGTTGTCACTCTTCTATTAAAGCAGTAGGCCACTGGAGTCCACATATCCGTCATTTTATTATAGTCATGTCATATTGAGCAATTTAGAAATCATTTTACCCTCAGTTAACCCAAGAAATATATATGAACTACAATGTATTTGAAATATATTTATGTCATGCTAAGCATATTACCAATGCAGTAAATATGTTACTTTTTAGGCACTGTATCACACACTTTGTGTATGAAAATACATGTTTATAACATACATTCTTAAAAATGTTGTTTGTTTTTCTGCATGACATTTTAATAATCTACCTTTTCACTTTTCCACCCCTTTATCCAATGGACATGTTTCAAGGTTCTTCGTGAAGCCATCAATAACAAGAAAGGATTGTTATTGATATGTTGTGAGAGTTTGTTGTTTTGATGATGAAACCAGCTTCAGGAAGTGATGGAGGCAAAATCTCAAAATGTGCTTTGATGTGTCAGATTTATACTTATGTCATTTTCGGTCAATTGTAAACTGATTCTAAACTGGATAAGAGGCATCAAAAATCTAAATGGATGGATTTCATTGTGTGTGCGTGTGTAAAAAACATACTGAATAGTGTTTAAATATCTAAAAATGTTAAAGTTTCCTGTAGGGGGTAGGGTTCGGTGTATGGTTGGTGTAGGGCAATAGCACATACCCCATAAAGCACAAATACCAACGTGTGTGTGTGTGTTTGTCAGGTATCCCTTTAGTTGGCAAAAGGGTGTCTGCTTTGTGTTCCAGTGGTTATGGTCTGCTTGAGGTTTGATTAGGTCAGACAGAGAGAGATATTACAAGTATTTGAAAAGAAATCCAGAAGTAATTTTGAAAATGTCATTATTTTATACATACTGTAGAGTCTCTGGGACCCCAAACGTAAAGAAAGCAGATCAATCTCAGCCGAGTGTAATGGCCTGTAATTGGCCTGCATCAGTCTTGAGGACGGCCCGTCACTCGTAAAGTCTTTCCTCCCCGATTCATCCTGCCCTGTGTACCCTGTGACCGCCTGCCTTTCTCTGTGATGTCTGCAGTACTGCTGTGGAGGCGTTGCCAAGGAAACACAGTATCTGGCTGGCAGCGTGTTGGAGTTATTGAACCACAACTGGCTTTTTGCTTTAGAGGATAATTAGCTTCTGTCTCACAGGTTTCTCTCAGCCGATGGGACTCCAGTGGACTGCACGGCTGTTCTGAGCATCTTCCTCCAGTCAGAGCTTTTAACCCGTCGGATGGCGGTTAGCGGTGGCCGCAGGTGCTCCCATTACCTGCAGGAAAAACTGCGTGAGCACCCCAGCAGTCCTCAAACACTCACACAAACATACAAACACAACCCAGACATCTTTTTGTTCTTCGACATACAGTGAGCTCTGGAAGAGTATCCTAAAGTATACAGTCTCTCTCTCACACACAGAAAAACTATCCCTGTTGTCATTGAGTGTAATAAAATAAATTAATTAATATATAATTTCATTTACAGTTATTATTAATGGTTTTAATTACATTCTGATTTCTGATTTTGATTTTGATTTTCTGATTCTGATCTGATGACTAATTTTTTTTGTTTGTTTTTAGGTGAAGAGCTTGCAGGTAATTTTCAAATTCACTTGATAATGTTATATGCATTATAACTAGTTACTAGGATATGCCATTAAATAATACCATTATTCAAAATGCCCAGTGCACAAAAATAAAATTATATGCATTATTTTACCTGTAAAAAATCTCAGCAAAGTCATCTTTAATTATGTTGTTGACAATTTTTTTTTTTATATATATATATATATATTTATTGAGCTCTGTTGTTGACAATTTTATTTTTAAATATTAATATATTAGTTATATAAAATATTTATTTTATTTTTCTTTTGTCCATTTTTTGCAGCAAATTAATATTTTTTTCTGGATAACAAGACAAATGTACTGATTAAAAATAAATATTTGTCTCATCTCAAACCCTCAGTGTGTACTGCAGAAATGAAGCTGTGTGTGTGTGTGTGTGTGTGTGTGTGTGTAAAAGTTTGCAGTAGCAGTTTCAGCAGGTGAGTCTGACACACAAATACACTCCCACATTAAAGGAAGTGGAGAAGAGACGGATCCTTTGACCTTCACACTCCTTTCACATGTTGTCCAGTGAAACACACACACAGACCACAACTGCCCCCCTTAGTCTGTTTATCTCTTGTAAATTTTTTTTTTTTTTTTTTTTAAATGCTGTAAATGTATACTAATAAATTAATTTATATTACTGTGTTAATCGTTGTCTCTTTCTCAACACTCTTCATTAAATCATTAGTCTACCCCACTTTTATATACTCTCTCAATATGTATAAGTGCAATATTTTCACAAATGAAGTAAACAATTACAAAGCAAGCTGGATGAGGTGTTATTGTTCTGTGTTACATGTTAAAGGTTGTAGCAACAGCATCACAGCATTAGTTACATGTGCGAATGTGTGTGCGTACAACCTTGCTGGCTTTAGGAAGTGTGTGCGACCCTGTGTGCTTGCAGACGTGTGTGTGTGTGTGTCTTTACCCGTAGAGCGGCCAGCCAGGCTGCAGATATCATCCATCTCCTTGTCACAAAGCGCCAGGGTTGCTGGGTAGGCAGCAGACAGTCGCTCGGCGCTGAGGATGGGAGCTGAATCCTAATTCCTCCGCTGCTCTCCCCCGCCTCCCATGATGGAAAATCGTTAACCTCAGGATTGGAGAACAAAGCAGAGAGCTTTAGCCAGCTAGCTGCTGTTAACACAAAACGCCTCAACCACATGTTAAACAAGTCTCAGACATGCTGAAATCATGCAAAGTGTGTTCAGATTTAAACCCTTCTGTGGTTTTTGAAGTGCGCTGCCTACATAAGACAGCAGTAGAACCTGATTCGGATCATTCTACATATCACACGTCAAAACAAGTCCTCCTGGGAAGTTCAAAATTACAAGTTGGGAAGTCACAATTTTAGTGTTATGTGCCCTCAAGTCATTTGGTCAGTGCATTAAGACTCTCCTTCTACAAAATGATGAATAAAGAATGTGCATCAATGTTTTAACTGAACAAAGAATTATTTGTTTCAGGAAATCCACCGACCCATGCATCCTTTGCATCACACGTCCCCAACATGGAAACTATGATCTTGAAGGAACAGTCCACCCAAAAATGAGGTTGTAGATGAGTTGTGAGAAATTTGGCATTACATCACACTGACGGATCCTCTGCGGTGAATGAGTGCCTTCAGAATGAGTCTAAACAGCTGAAAACATCACAATAATAATCCATAAGTTACCCACATGAATCCAGTTCACCCAAAGAAAAGGTATTACGCATAAAACGAATCCATCAAGACATTGTTAACATTAAACAAGTCCTCTATTCACAATATTGTTACCTCCTGTGTAAAAGCCACCTGACTAAGGAGAGAAATCTGCATGGATCAAACACAATTTACAAGCCAAAACAGATATGTAAGGGACTTTTCCATTATCATGGAGTGTTATGGATTACGGATTTTGTCCACAAGCAACATTTTAAAGTTAAAACAACTTAATAATAGATTTGTTTCTTACAAACATGAAGCTTTTCACTTCACAAGGCATTCATGGCATATCTTGTGTGGCACAAAGGCGAGTAAATGTTCAGCATTAACTGATACTTCAAATATTCCCACTCATAATTATGACTTTTTGGTGGGGTTCCTGTACAATAAACCTTTAAAAGAATCAAATAAAGACTTGCAGTACAGGGCTTCTTCTCTGTGAAGGACACATGCAGTGCTGCCATATGATTGTGCTATAATGAGGTATCTTAAAATGGAAAAGTATTTTAACAGACTTATGGATAATTAACATGTGTTTATAACGGGTAGCATTAAAAAAATGGGCTTGGATATGGTACTATTGCTGCTATTGTTCTAAACATCCAATGTAAGGTTTAAAGACATCGGAGAGAGAGTATAATGTCCAAAATTGTGAATTATAATACTATTAATGCAGTTTCTACATTATGCAATGCATATACTGTGCAAATCTGCATATTTTTGTATGTATAGAATACCCAGAGACTTGAACTGCTATACTGCTAGCATGCAGGGATGATCTTGACTCCCATTAATCAGATATTTTTACACAACATTAGGTTTTAAAAATGACCATTATGACAGTGTAGAATATTAAAAATGTAAAAAGTAAAAGGCTGTATACAGTAGAATTACATTACGTAATTACCGAACATAGCGTCGTTTTCGAAGCAAGCGATGTCTTTTCTTTTTAGATCCAGAGATCTGTTTATTCAGGCTGTTGCCCGACTATCTGTCTGTATTTGTGTACACGAGGACATGCGATTCTGTTCTAGCTCTTGGAAGTCAGTGGAGGCGTAGCCCTCTTTGTTGTTTTGAACTCAAAGGACCCTCCTGAGTCTGCAGGCCTGGGAAACAGATCCGGTCCCACACACAAAGGAAACTTTGATTCAAGGGTGAGTAAAACAAATGCTCTGCTTGTACGTTATCAAAATCTACTGGCCTTCCTTCTGAAGTTCAGCCTCGAGGGATCTCCCGTGAAAAAAGAGGAAAGAAAAACCCAGTTATCTTTTGTGCAAACTAAACAATCATGCTCTTAGATTAACAAACCCAATGCACGAGTCCTGGAGTCCAAAGTAAACAGCGGCGAGCAGGAGGAAGATGTGCTCAGACACAGAGCCCAGCGTGTGTTATCTGCAAGTTTGAGGACGTTGACATAGTAAACTCTTTAACCTGAGTGTTTAAATCCTTACCACATGTGATGAACAGGCCTTATTGTAGAAATACAGCATACCTAATAATGTACCACATGTGCAGCATACTGACACTAACTTTTGTGTTACAATTTTTTGTTTTATTGTTATTTACATCTCATTTATACAAACACACACACATATACATAACTGTGTATGCAGTCAAATGTTTTTGAACATTAAGATTTTTTTATTTTTTATGTCTCTTCTCCCTGCTTTTATTTTATCCGTTATTATTTTTACTATACTAATGTATTGTAAAATATAATTTATTCCTGTGATTTCAAAGCTGAATTTTTAGTATCACTTTTGATCCATTTAAAGCATCCTTGCTAAAACGTTTTTAAAAATGTATTTCTATACTTTATTCCCCCAAATTTTATATTTTAAAGTCACAAAGGTTTTTTGTTTTTTAGATAAATCAAAGAATCCTGACAAACATGACTCAACTCTTTTAAATATTGATGATGATGATGATGATGATAAAATCAGCATTTCTAAAGGATCATATAGCACAGCAATGGAGTAATGATGCTAAAAAGTTAGCTTTGATCACAGGAATAAATTACATTTTAAATATAGCTATTCAAATAGAAAGCAGTTATTTTTAATAGTAAAAAAAAACATTTCACAATATTACTGGTTTTTCTGCATTTTGGATTAAATTTATGCAGTCTTGGTGAGAAAAAGAACAGCAAAAAAAATCTACCTTTCAGACAATATTGAATGTTAGCGTATATTAATTTTGATAAATGCAATTTACTATTTTGAAGACTACTGTGGGGTTTTAAGTCACCCACCCCCCATATATTTTGCTTAGTATGATGAGAAACATACCACATACTACATGTGGTTGTTTTTTTTTGGCCATCCTTAATTGTTGGAGGTCAAAATGGGCAGAATTTATATTTTTCCTTGTCATGACATGATTTGATTGGATACACTGTTGGGAAGCCGGCACGTGTGAAGTGTCACGGCTCTCCTTTCAAAACAGCGAGATGGTTGATGATGATGATGGCTGGAGGAGGGCTTTCCTGCGTTCCGCGGAGGAGAAGAGCCGCTTCGAGGCCACGTGTCTCCTGTCGCTCAGCTGCTCAGCGAAGCCTGTTCTTCTGCTGGAGCTCAAACACAGACACTCATACAGCTGTGTGTTAGACATGAGCGCGCACGTCTGACAGCCGAACCCAGCCAAAACACGAGGAGGGGAACTTTTATAGCATGCAAACAGATGGAGCAACCCGTCTGACGGACACGAGGCTTGTCCCGTCCACAGAACAGCTGTGAGAGTTCAATGGTCTGTGAGATGAAGTCCATCCTCGTATCACTCGCACCTTCCCGTTGAGTAACAGAAGCTCACATAATGCAAAAAAACATGACAATATATAGGCGACATAATAAATAAATTATGTAATCATAAGTTAAATAAATAAATAAAATGTCACAAGTGAATTTAGGCATCACAGCATTATAATGTAGACTACAGTATGATTTTTTATTTATTAGCTAGAGCATTTACATGAGCATTATTAAAAATAATGATATACTAAAGCAATATTTCTGGCAAATACCAAAAAGGCGATCATTGTTTTTTATTTGTGATAGTTATTTTTATTATTAATAGTTGTCCAGCATTACAAAATGTTACTGTAATTTAAAAAAAAAAAAAAAATACAAATACAAATAAACTGAATTTAGGCGTCACAACATTAAATGAAAAATGAATATTTATTCAAAGATTTGCTAAAGATTACACTGAACTGTTTAAATAAATTATGAATGTCTTTGTCTTGTTAGATGATGGAAAAGGTACTGGATTCTTAATGTGCAGGAATACAAGACGTTATACAAGAGGTCATTGTAGCCTGAAGACTGTTGACCTACGCTTCCACTTTTCCAGAATTATTATTATGAAGCTGCGTTGCCATGGCAGCAGAACTACTGCGGCTGTGATGGTCAGCACAGGTGAGATATCTGACCACAGGCTCTGTTTGACCACTCATACTGATGAGAAAGCAGCTCTTCAAACTCTAACCTCTGACCAGCACTAACACAGCAGACCGGCGCTTATATGGAATAACAGCCCAATCATTCTCCAGTTTAGTGGAGCGACATTTAATACACAACAGTCTTAAAGATACTCATCATCTCTTAAACTAATATATAGCCTACACTGTTGGAGGATTCCTCACAGATGTCCCTGCTATTTGAGAAGGATCTGCTGGACAGGTGTGACACACTGTTTATGGAACTCAATCACCTGCGTATGGCTTTCTGCAAGAAGACAGCAATTACCTTTAAAAGACGTGCTGACTGTGTTCTAGAAACCTGACTGTGGTAAAGAAGTCTGTGCAGTGATCTGGGTGTCATATGGTAGCTATATTTAATAAAACAAAACCTCAGATGTTACATTTAAGGATAAACGTAGGAAAAATCCATGCAGCTACTGCTGAAGTAGTTCAAACTGAGTGTAGGCTATGTCTATTAATGGGACATAACAAACAGAAAGGAAAGTTCCCCTGTCTGGAAAATCTATATCTGATATTAAAGTTATGCAACTCCATGAGACTCACAGGTTCAAGGGAAAATCTGTACGTTTAGAGCCCAACTAATACACAGTTGGTAGTACTCTCTTGTGGCTTGTTCAGGGACCTTGAGAGCTGATCTTCTATTAAAAGAAACACTGGGGACATCTAGTGGACAAACGTATAAAAACATAATAATACATTTTCTAAGCGTACTTTTAGATCAAATACATATTTTTAAATAAGTCTATTAAATAAAATATAAATAAAAATGTAATGAAAAAAAATTTAATAAAAATATAACCTTCTCTAAAGTCGTACATCCTGCTCAAACTTCAACAAATAAAAATAATTAATAGATTGGCAAATATTTCATGAAGTCACATAACTTAGCATGTAAGTAATATATATATATATATAAACATTAAATTATGCTTACTACTTATCTTCAGTAGTTTGTTGTCGCACGCACTCCCGCTGTCCAGAAGGGGGCAGCAGCGCGTCAATCTTCAGTAATTAATAAACAATGTGGAATAATGTCTAATCTTAGAAACCTGGCAAGAAAAACATGTTCCTCGTTGCCCGTCGTCGATAATGTGACACTAATGTTAAAAGATGGTTTGATAACACAGAATCTCTGCATGGATGAGACATTTAAATTGTAAAATTGAAATTGGTGATGAATGGCCAGCAACCCTTCACACACAGACAGGCGCAGTTCAGATACCACACATTCTGTCTCATCATTTCATCAAACATATTGCTCAAATTTGATCTGCCGTTTATGTATCCCATGAGGCCCCTGGCTGCATGAGAAATGCTAAACTAATAGGAATTGATTAGAGCCGGATCTCTCGGGCTGTTCGTTCCCAGCGGTTGTGCTGATTTATGCGGCCTGTCAGTCTGTCTGATGAAGACAGATGCACTCAGAATAACTGCTGCACAACTTCACTTCAGTTTGCTGCATTTTAATGGCTCTAATTCAAAGAGGAAATTATTATTATACAGGCTGATTGAAGTGGCGGCAGATGGAGAACACAAGCTTTTGTGTGTGTGTGTGTGTGTGTTGCTTTGGTCCTGTTTCCAGATTTCAAACACATAGGTGACACACCGCAGCCAATAATAGCAAATATGTGAGGAAAAATTACTTTGCTCATGTCAAGGACAGCTAAACACGACCTTTTATTCTTGTCCGCATGTTGATCAGCATTTCAAGTATTTACGTTCTTTGAAGAGTGAGTGCATGAACTATGAGTATAAGAAATGTCTGCAAAAAAGATCACCTTTTTGAAAAGAAGTCTGGGAATAACAGAACAGGATCTTCAAAAAAACAGTGATTTCAGAAACCTGCTTTAGGTTTGATTCTGATTGGTCAATTATGCTATTCAACATTTACTATTGCCCACAGCAACGCTCATCTGGGTAACTGAAACCAGCAATAATTTGATGTCTAGGCCTGTTTCCTTCATGGAATTCAAAAATAATAGCTAGATAAATAAAAACATATATATATATATATATATATATATATATATGTACACGTGTGAATACAAGTTTAGATTGAGATTAATTGGAATACACACAAAAAAATATATATTTTCATTAATATCTTATAATCAGGGTTTGAGTGATGTATATGTCCACTTTCAGCTAGAAGAGACACACCCCTCATAGTTTTCGGTTGGGATGGTCATGTGACCTATTTTTGCTGTCATGTGACAGTATTAAGGGCAGCAAAAGGCATCCCATTTCTACCAGAAGGCCAAACCACATGGACAAGGTGATGCACCATTATTTTTGTGCTTTATTAGACTGTTTTGTTGAGTGCTTTTATTTTAAAAGACTTTTAGTTAATTTTGCACAGATGAGTTGTCATAGAAGTATTCTGCTTTATTTTATTCTCTGCTACGAAAGAGTAGGGTTGGGTACCGAAACCCGGTACCATTATGGCACCAGTACCTAAGTAACCAGTATGTACCGAACCGAATCAAAACGCGGATTTCGGTGCCTCATTTCGGTGCCTGGTGCCGTGCTTAAACGACAAACTAAATATATCTATGGCGGCAAATCTATGGCATTAATAAGCGAGCGCACCATTGACGCTGGCGCACGCAGTAAATCATTTCCGCGAGAGTAAAAGCAGATCTAACGTTACATGCGAAGAAACGGGAGCCCGCGAGCTCATTTCAAACCGTCGCACCGTTTAGGCACCGGAACCGTTTTAAAAGTATCAATTTGGCACCGGTTTTGAAAAAACCCTAAACGATACCCAACCCTACGAAAGAGTGGATTTATGCTTTGTTTTGTAGCCTTACAAACACATATTTAAAGTCTAGACTGTTAGAAAGACAGGTGATAACCTGTATGGATCAGTATTTCAAGCAATCAATCTTTCATGGGCGACTGTGCTGACCTGAGGATGGCCTGTCCTTTCACTTGCCATCAAAACATCTGCCGTTTCTATTTCGAGAGAAAGAGTCCTCATTAATAAACCCATCAAAAATCCTTCTTCTGATTCTCTGTCATATCATCAGCATAGGCGCTGGATGTGTTTTCTAATGAGAAAAGTGTCAATAAAGGCTTCCCTTCCTGCGATGGTGGGCTGCACGCGCGCTTCCAAGCTTTAATGGGGTTGTCATGGTGATCAAACAGTTCTTCTGACAGGAGAACAGAGCAGGCAGCTTGACATGACTGAAGCATGACTGAGCTCTCGCGGTTGCAGGCGAGACACATGCTCTAGTCTACATTACACAAGCCGACAGATGTTCTTTTCATTTTTTTCCCACAGTTTTGTCTTCTAAACCCTTCTGTTTGTCTTTTAATGACTTGTGTGGTCCCTGGGTTGGGATTTTAGATTGAATTTAGGTGGTTCTCCTTTTCTCTGAGAGTTTGTGAAGCGTCAGAGCTGGTGTCTGCAGCTGTTTCCTTTTCCATCTCTCCTTAATACTGCAGAACTAGGATTTGTTGAACTAGTTAAGGTTTGGACATGATGTCTTTTGGCCATATACAGTATCTATGTTTCTTGCTCGGAGTGAAGATTTGAAGCATTTGGTTTGTTAATATCACCTCATTAAAGTAGCGAATGATATTTAGAAAGAACGATATGTATTTTTACCTGGACATTCTGCTAAACTTCTCCTTTTATGTTTCACTCGAGAAAGGTAGTTATATGGGTTTGGAACATCATGAAAGGTGAATAAACCGGTAAGGTATGTCTTTATTTACTTTTTTAATAACTAAGACTCTTAGCAGGCTCAGTCCTTCTACAGTGTCAGGATCTTTTAGCCATGTTTGGGATGTTAAGAAGCCCTTGATCCATTTATAAGACCCGTTGGAGGAATCGCTTTAATCTTTAGCCTGGGTTGTAGGTGGCTTTTTTGTTCATGTGTCTCCAACCATTTCTTCCCTTCACATCTTCTGCAGATTAGAGGAATGTTCTTTTCCTTGCACAGTATCTGTATGCTTAGAGAAACCAATACCTGCACTTAAAGACATGGTTTGGATTTCCAGTCACATGATTTTATTTTAAGGTGCCATAGAATGGAAAACTGAATTGACCTTGGCATGGTTGAATAATAACAGTTCAGTACATGTACATAACATA
>JAUCMU010000055.1:588122-610329 GCA_032275025.1 Enteromius treurensis | reverse complement strand
AATTATTAGCTGGGTTAAAAGCTACTTTATAACTACAATGTCAGCTTGCTTATCCCTTTACCTGCACATTTTAAATTATTTCAAGCTACATCAAACCATTTTCAATGATCAATTGCTGCCTGCTATATATAACCTAGTACTTAGCGATTTACAGTAAATCCATTAACGTTGTGACAGTGCACAACGTTAATGTGCAAATGTGGCACAAATGGTGCTTGATGAGTGTAACTTTTAGAGGGTTGTTTAAATCCCATAATTTATGCATATTTGTCTTGCCATTAAAGTGGAAGAGAGTGGACATTTTATTGCATGCAAGTTTAATTACCATATATTTTTGTTACAGTCCCATTATCAGCTTCGCAATGACATCTAGATAAAGCACAGTCTGTTTCCTGCTTCCAGTGGAACACAATCTGATTGGCCCGTTTTATCACAGTGATCACGATTATATCATAACCTAAGCCAATCTATTAAATTATCTCTGCCTAAACATATTTTTTTCAGTGCAAGTCAGTTATGAAGGTCACTTCCTGTAGTTCTCATGCCCTGCTGTTTGGCCTCCGGCCTGACGGCTAGACTCCTGTAATCCTGTGTTTCTCCCTGTGGGATTACGGCCTTATTGAAATCCCTATCAGATTTTTGCTTCTTTTCAATCCTTTTCTATTCCTTCTGCAGAAATGCACTGTGCATCTCAATGATACATCAGCATTGTGTTCAACTTGTCTGTTTTTTATCCCCCCTCGTCTCTTTCTCTCTCCAATAATCCATTCTCCCCAGGCAAAGGTCAGAGTGCGTTCAGTTGTGGCGGCCTGACACCGCTGAGAAATGCTAAACAGATGAGCACAGGGAGGGGAGTGAGTTTCATTCCTCGACTCTGAAATCTTCCAGCAATTGCTAAAAGTTTGTGTGGCATCCCTGGAATGCGTTCACACTAGTAATTTTATTATAATTACACACATACATACAAATATACATTTACATGCATATGTTCCACACACATTGTGCAAGTTTAAATGTTTAGCTGCAATATTAAAATAAATATTTTGTTTTAGCTCAGTAATTAAAAAAAGAGCAACTTTACTCAACATATTGGAATGTCTGTCCATTGTGAGAGCTGAATGAGTCGTCAGAATCCTTCTCAAATGAAAGGATCCTTCTAAAGCAGCTCGTGTCTCTGCCAAAGCTAATTGGTCTTTATTTCACGAGGGCAGAATGAGGGATAAACCTGTGTCTCTCTGCCAACAGCATTCTGACAGCTGGGAGGATAATTAACATTTTCAGCAGTCATTATCCAACCTTAATGCGTGTGGCTTCACATTATTACAAGAAGCATTTGGCGCATTTGTTTACTTTTTAAGATTATTACTATAATATATAAATATATACTGTATATATAGAGGAACCAGAGCTACATTAGTTGTCACACTTTGTATTCCAATGCTTGTTTCTTGGGGTTTGTTTATTTTAATTTTAAAAGCATTTTCTGTATTTAAACAAACCCTGAAGGAGTCATGAATGGAGAAATCTAAATTCCATTGATCTTTTGATATATAGAGGTCTTACTATAGAAATTTACTATAAAAACTACAACAACACTTGCTAGTAAATCTCATATTAGCTTGTGGAATGTGCCACAACGTCTACTTCTACATCGCTGCCTGTTTAGCCCTGCCCAACGATTTGCACATGCAGTGTAAATAATGAGAGAGACAAATGCAAGTCTATGCAGAAACCACATGATAAAGATGTCTCAGAAGACAACAAGATGCTATGAAGTGCCAAGTTGTGGAAAAACTATATATTGCTCTCTCAGTTAAAGGGTTAGTAGTAACCCAAAAAGGAAAATTCTGTCATTAATTGCTCACTCTCATGTCGTTCCAAACCCATAAGACAAAAGATACTATCTAAAATGGAGAACAATTTAACTCATGGGAGAAGAATGGTTGAGTAAATGATGTTTTTTTGTGAAAAAAAAGTTTCTAGCATAGCTAAACTGACGTTGAGCCACTGATGTTACAGTACATAAACTGTTTATCATTGTTTTTTCTATGTTTATGGATCTGGGATGAACGAAAGTCTTATGGGTTTGGAACAACGTAAGGGGTGAGTAATTAATGGAATGGAATGGATGGAATTAAATAACCCTTTAATACAGATCGTTTGAAATGTACTTGATATGAGTATTCATGCGTTTTTATCCTAAATCCTTTTGATCTAGATCCCAGGTTTGAATGACACAATTGTATGTTATGGGACAGCAATTTTAGTATTTACCTCCTCTTCACGATTTATCAATCTGACCTCCATGTGTCACAACTCATGGCCTGGTTTGGAGATGTTTTACGGCGCAACATTTTTCCGCCAGTAGAGCCAGTAGTTATTACCTCTGCTTATTTATCTGTTCCTATGCATTTCATTAACCCAATGACAGTTTGATATAGACTGTATTTACTCAAAGAAGAGAAGCTATTATTGTTGTCCTTCAGGCCGCACATGTGCAAGGCACACATACGAGCTAATCTGTGGATCAACATGTGTAATTGTTTTTCAAGTGTGATGGGAAGTCTGTGCATGTGATTTGAAAGCATTCATTAGCCCGGCTAGCTCTTTTGCTGCAGGCCCTGATGGTTATTGCTGTTGTAGAGATTATGAAGCAACAGGAGCAAGTAAGATGAACAGACTGTTAAAATGCCTCCATCTCACCACATGTGCCTTAATGATAAGCTCACCATATGTTATTCAATGGCAGGATATTCATTTTAAAACACCCAATCACACAGAATTACTTAACAACGGACCGTTCAACCTAAAACGGGAAAAAACAGAGGACGTTCTGGAACATTCCAGGCCTGTAGACAGCACTCATGTTCATTCGGAATGGCAGGGAAGTGTAAAGAGAACATCTGTTGGGTTTAATAAGGTCACGCTGCAATCTCTACAGCTGCATCTGAGGCCCCTTGACCTCAGAAAATGAATACATCCCTGCTTCAGATACGCAGCTATGCGATTTACAGCACGAAGGTTGCATGTGGTACTCCGACGTTCATTTATGTTGTAAATTAGGATACTCTGGGCTGCGTTCTCCCATAACGCTGCCTCTTAGCGTGCAACGAAGACTCAAAAGGTACACCCTAACTACAGTTATACCTTTCCTACGTGTGTTCTCCTAACTATACCTTAGGATGTTGCTTAAGGTAAACCTTCTTAAGTGCGACCTTAGCAGGTGCTGTCCATGGTTGAGGTGCTGAATAGGTTGATATCAATGCCTCGATGATCGATTGTGCGCTCTTTCCTTCACAGCGGTATGGGTAAAGTATTGAGAAAACAATGTTCTTTATAAAAAAGCGTTTTAGAAATATTACAAACTGCAATTATCGGGGCTCATTGAAATATGTACAGTACATGCAGAAATAAATACGTGTATGTATAGTTTAGCAAGTGTGAAATCCCACATCCTCACGGCCATAAGTGTGTTAATGTTCTTCACAACGTATGCCGATTACCCACCAGGCCTTTTCACATTATTGACGTAAATCGCTCATTTGTTTAATGATTGTGGATGATTTCCTCAATAAAAGCGCAAACATGAGAGACATTCACTATATCGGGGGGGGAAATGCAAAAAGAGATCGCCCAGCTTTTATGCTTCCGAAATGTCTATACTGCTGGATGAGGTGGAGCACAACAAAGGTGTATTATTCGCTAGTTTCCGCACAACGGTCTCCAACCAAAAAAGAAATCTAGGAAAGCATAGCCATGAAACTGGCAGCGTCTAGTTCCTGTCCATTGAGACAGTGGGATGTGATCCGTAAGAAATGGCACAATTTTCCAAGTGCTGCCATAGCTATAAAGTTTGTGTAAAGTCATCTTTATATACTATACTAAATATAATATTCATTATAGTGAACTTGTAAATGACCCAGATTGAGAGAAGGCCACCGGATATAGGCATATTTGAATATTGTTGCGTCCGAGCGGCTGCTTGATGTTAGCGGGATGAGATCTAAGAACTCGCGGAAACCACTTAATATCAAGAATATGATATTTATTAAAGCGCTGAACTTTTGATCTTAACATCAGCTCACACACTCAGTCCACATTCCTTTGGGGGGTACTGAAGCTCTCTTATTTAACCATGCATAAACGCTTCTTTCTCAAAAACACAATAATGTCCATAAATGTTACTAACATATTATTGTAGCCCAGTTTGTGCTCTTTACAGTGTTATTCGACTTGTATAGCTAATTATATGTTTAGAAGCAATTGACTAAAAAAAACACATGTCAGGCCATGTCAGAACTTCTCCAGACCCCCAAAATACCCTCAGACCCCAGTGAGTTAATAAACTACAAAGACATTTATGTGGGATTATTAGCAGAAATGATATCATGTGTAATATTCGCGGGACAATATGCTTGTCAATTGCTTGACAATATGTCTTCCATTTGGATTCGTTATAGTGCGACCACCCAAAAGCAACAAGATTAGTCCCTTTAGTAATTTTATAACAAAGTCTCAGCTTTCAGTTTTATAGCGAAACACAAATGGTGTCAGTAATGTGTTGTTCAAGCTCTTTACTTATATATATATATAATTCATAATTTGTTGCATGCCAGACACCCAGCAATCACAATAATGTTCTGCTTTGTTTCTTTTGTGATAAACAGCTCATCGTCAATATTGCTATTTGATAATAATAATAATAATAATAATAATAATATTATAATAATAAATATATATTATATTATTATAATTATAATAATAATAATAACAATAACAATAACAATGATATATTATTATTATTATTATTATTAACTATTAATAACTCTGCAATTTTGGGACACCGTGAATATGAATGTGCTTATACAATTGGAACCACTTGTAGGGCTGCACAATTTTCACGATTTTCGAATCGCAATTACAAATACATGTTATCCTGCCTGCTTTAGATTTTTCTTTTTTTTTCTTTCCATGTGTTATCTTAAGTTTTTTTTTTTCATTGTTGTATTTTTATTTTTAGTATGACATTATAATACCATTTAATAGTTTTTTTCATTTTTAATGATTTTTTAGTTTAAAGAATAAACCAATCCAGGGTGTAATTAACATTTGAGACTTAATACTATAGAAAAACAATAAAGGTTTTTCAGCTTGTTTATGTTCATGTAAAAATATATACTACGCAGTTGCTTCAAACAATGGTAAAAACATCATTCAGTGTAAATTGTGCTAATCGTAATTAATAATCGCAAATAATACAATCAACATAATAATAAACAATTATTGTTAGATTTATAATTGATAACTATTACAAAATTTTTGTCATAATCGTCCAGCCATAACTTCAAGTACAAATGAAACTATTTTTCTTACACTTTTAAATGTACTCATCATACATACAAAATGTGTATATATAATGCATTGCCCACATATAGATTACATAATTCATTTCAAATGTATTGTAATTATGTTAACATTCCCTTTATATGATAAATTATATAACTACATGTTTATGATGTCTTTAAATTGTGCAATCAAGTACACTATTACAAGCCAGTAGTAGCACTTTGTTCTTTAAAAATGTAGCACTTCAAGAACATTATGCTAAAACGAACCTTACCGAAGCCTTATAATTGCACTGAAGTAGAAATATACTATTAATTAGTGAATTTACAGTGTAGAACATTTTCACAAAAATAAGAATTGACTACAAATATACTTGCTTGTATTTCAACTTTATTTTTTTTACCTGGGTCACACTTTTCTGTCTCATCTAATCATACTCCGTCCAGGCCCAGTTAATCCTGAGTTCTGACCTTTTAAACTAGCTCTTTTCTAATCCGTTACTCCCCAAAACAAAACAAAAAACTAAAAGAAAATCTCATTAAACATGTTCCAGCAGAATCAAAGTCATGTTTTTAATGTGACTCACATCTCTTTTGTCCTGGAAGTCGATCTTCAACTCTGTAAACGGACATGCGTCCCACCCCTCCACAGCGGGATCCCTTCTCTCCACGGCAGTCCAGATTACAGTCTTCACCCCGAGCCCGGCGGGCACAGACCCGATTTCCACAGTGACATTCTGCTCCATACTCCAGCCCAGCATACCGAAACCCACTGCAGAGAGGACACTGCTTTAAAGGCACGGTTCATTCAAAAGTAAAAAGTGGTACCACTTTATATGAAGGGACCTTAACTACTATGTATTTACATAATTAGATTCAGTTTAGGTGGTATCAACAGTTATAATTATAAATGTACAATGTAAAAACATATACACAATAAGTGCTTTGTTCTAAACGATTCATTTAAATGTAAGTACATAGTTAAAAGGAAATCCTCAACTGTTCAGTTACCCACATTCTTCAAAATATATTTTTTGTGTGCTCAGCAGAAGAAATGAATACATTTTTGGAGTAAATGATGAGTGAACTATTGAGTGAGTTTACATAGACATGCGCATTCATATGCAATTCTATTGTATTACGTTCTGCTTTTCTTTATCAGTCTTACATGTATCTTGTCGGAAATACTTCTGACGATAAATGTGTCAGTAAGTACCTGATGGCATTTCCTAAAGGAAGCAGCACATAAAGTTTTGAGCAGTGAATATTTTTTTCCATATTGTCTGAATATTTGAAGTAGATTATTTTGAAATGGCTTTAGCATTTAGGTGTTTTTGCCAGTCTGTCTCTAGCTGACTGTGACTGGTCAGTCACGTCAGCCAGCTCACATTCTGCCACCTGCTTCTGTGGATAAACACTCAACGCATTGTCCTAAAGGAACAGGCTTTCTTTCATTTACTCTTGTGTGCTTTCTTTAAGACGTTACCTCTCAGAGCAGGTGTCCTGACACAAAGCGCTGGTCATTTTGCGGAAATCATAAAGAATGGTCCCGCCGAGTGCATGCTCCGTTTCATTGTTTATAAAACATCCGATGTAGGTCCCTTGTGGAGAAAGATTCAGAAACAATTTAGAATAATATATATATATATATATTTTTAAGATGGTTGTTTTACAAACTGTTACCTTTAAGTCTGGTTTTCTTGTGTGACAGATTATGTTCTGGAGAGCTTTTCTGCTCAGCATCATCATGGAACCAGTGGCGTCTTAAATGCCTGATCTCCAGATTACGAGACGTGGGGCGCTCCTGGTCCTTCCTGCGGTCGGTTTGGTCAAGAGGTTGGTTCTCCATCACTTGGATGACATTTCTTCTGTACAACCACCTGGCAGCAGGTAGCTCCAGGGATCTAGGTGGCGCTGGTAGTGAAGGTAGCGCAGCGGTATCTGTTTCTCTCTGAAGTGTTAGCACGCTAGAGCGCTGAAGCAGTAACACACTTCCAGCCATGATGTAAGCCACACCCAGAAAAAACAGAAGCAGCTGAGCCCGCCTTAAAAAGTGCTGTAGTCTGTAGAACGGTTTGGCCATCCTGGTTCAGACCATCCAAAAAACAATCTTACATATACAGGATAAGATTGTATATTCTAGGAAACATCTTGATCTTAATCCTTTAGAGCTCCTGGTGTCTACAGCATCATGTTCACAGGACCTAAAATAAACAGAAACGCCTGTCAGAATGAAGATCTAGCCATTTAGATCTGCACAGTTCACATCAAAAATAAGTAAACTACTTTTTCTGTAGATGCTGAGAACTTGTTGTGACCCAGAAGAGGCTTCAGCACTTTGGGGCTAATGAGCTGTATGTGATGAATCGATTAGAGTCAAATTATCATTTTCCCTTTTTTTTTTTTTTTTTTACTTGTTTGGGGAAAAACAAGAAGCTAAGTGGACCTGATAACTGAAATATAAAGCGTTTCTGAGGTATGAAAACATCTACACAGGGACTCGCTGAGTTGTCTGTGTGTCGTGTTATTTGTTGTGCCGGGTGGTTTATGGGACGCGAGTTGTCTGTCTGTCGGAGTGATGGGTTGGAAGAAATTTTTGCCCGTGGGAGGAGAGAGCTGTCCATCCTGCTGAACTTCATGTCACAGATCACAGAGCTCATTCATATTACAGACAGAAAGAAGACGTCCAGATTCATCAGTGTATAGTAAAGCTATAAAGTAATGTGCCAGAATATTAGTAGACTTTAATGCAACTAAAATGATCCAAAATCTATTTCTACCTTTATTTGATTCATTTAACCCCAAGGTCAGTACAAGATCACCCAAAAAAGAAAGTAATTTTCTACTTAGGGTGTTACAACAAGGCACCTCTAATGCAAGTCATTAACATGTTTCTACTAAATGTTGCAACAGTATAGCCAAATTATGTATTCAATATTTTTAGCTTGGTTTTAGTGGAGATATCACTCTTTCTCTTTTAGAGGGAAACCTATATTATGCCCTAAATGCTGTCAATCGGGCTTAACTTGTATTAAACCCAGAATATTCCTTTAAATTCCTAAAGGAGGTAGCAACTACTAGAGGATCAATCATTTTGACAGCATTATCTCCCAATATTTTCCAGATTTCCATCAGGACTCTACAAAGAACAGCGAACATATGGCATTGCTTGTTTAAATTCATCATCCGCTCTGAAATGCTTGACAGTTCGTCGTGTAGAATCTGTGGAAAACGGTCTTGGCGCCAAGAGGATTCTCCAGGAAAATAGCACTTGTTTGTAGTCTAGTGTTATATTTCTGTACTCAGTTGAGCAGCTTAACATAGAAATTGACATCATTTACATGCTGATTGAAAAACCTTTCTCTTCATGATGGGAATGAGAAGTCTATCTGATTATTAACATCCAAAACATGTTGTTTTATATCAGCACATCATATGGCAGTTTTTTCAGCTCAGCATGTGAATTATTCAGAAATGATCTTTAGCTTATTTTAGTTTGCATTTAAGTCTGGTGGTAAGGTTTCATTTATCTCTGCAGAGCTACATCTGTTTGTTATATTAAGGAAAACAATTCAGTCTATTATTCACACTATTTAGAGAATAAATTGAATATCTTCAGTCTGCATGAGAAAAAAAGTAACATTCTCATTTTAATGTTAAAAAGAAGCACAGTATGACCACACAACTTTTTTTGTTCATCTATTCAAAACTTTCCAAGCACAAACTGCCTATCTTTTTCAAAGAAACTAACCTCGATGTAGTTTAAGCATCTCTTATACACTGAGTTTAAAGTGCAACTTTTGTTTACATAGACCTTTGTTCATTTAGGTATGGAGATATTAACCAGACGTTATTCTTATGAGCAACGTTAAGTTAATATCAAGCGTTAAGACAAAATGAACCGAGACCAGTCTTCCATATGCCTTTTTTTATGAATATGATATTTGCCAGTAAAGTATTCATAAGGCTGCGTTGAGAAACACATCAGATATTATTAGAGTATATACTAGGATAAGACTTGTTTACCTTTATGTTAGTGTGTTTTGCTTCGGATCAGGTGCGGTTCTGCCGGACGCGTCTCCTGCGCCTCAGCGGTGACTCCTGACTGGAAACACTCGCCGGCTCTTCCCCGCTGCTTAACTCTGACTACAGAGGAATGTTTTCATCGCATGTTTCAACTGTTTCTAAACCTTATGCAGCTTTTGGACGACTTTTTATGTCTGTGCGTCCTTTATAAGGCGCTGGAGAGAAATGAGAGAGAGTCGTGAAGAATATTGAGCGAATTAAAACGGGGTTGTTGTTCTCTGGCAATGAGTAAAACACGGACTGAACCGCTGCGATGATACGAGCTCATTACAAGCTTCACAGAATCAGCAGGGACCCCCAAAACAGACAACAAATTACTATAAAAAGCCAACTTGCTATACACTAGCTATATATTAACGTCTGTTAAAGTTGTTAACTATAAGATTATAATGATTCAAGATTAGTTGAAACTTTAATTTATGAAGCAAATGATTCGTTTGAATCTCACTAAGCAAAACATGTTATATTCAACCCCATCACCCAAATTATATTTGATAAAGAAAATTAAACCTGTTTTAAGAACCATTAGGATTATTATTATTATTAGCCTATTGTAACCTACAACAAAACACATCTCCAGCTCACACTATTTATTTAGTGGTATTTTGTTGGACATTTGTTTGTTATAGTTTGTGTTGCCGTTCATTAATCATGATTTTAATAATTCAAAAAGTATTTGGACAGGGTGCTTCTGATTTTTCTGTATAAAAGGATTATAATGGTGTCAGAATCATTTATGATTTTTTTTTCTCTTCTCTTTCTGTATTTTTCCTCCCACTCAAACGCTTCAAGCTCTCAAAATGCCTCTTTGTACAGCATTGCACAGTTTGATTAATGGTGATTTAATCACGGGCTTTCAAAATCGTTTCTAAGCTCTTAACTTGACCATGTGGATTCTGTTCTCAGACTAACTGAATACATTACGTTTTTATTTGGACATGGGCTATTTTCTATGGAAATCTGCATCACATCAGAGAGGAACACTGTGGCTCACTCCTTGGGCTTTTGGGTTCTCGATATCTTTTGGCTTCAGAGATCTGGCACTATCTGTGCTGAGCAGGACAGAGGCTTTGTTTTTGTGAAGACAGGAGAGGAGCACATTCATCTGGCAAAGAGACACACACATGCACACACACACACACACTCACACTCACACTCAGAAAGAGCCCCTAAAATGCACACTTGTATATAGTTCATTGAGATGAATTTTCACACTCCATAGTACTTCAGAATAAAAGGAAGATGAACTCTTGTCCCTATTGTTATCAAATGTCTGGCACCTTATGCATCTGTTCATCATCTATTCTACTTACAGTGTAATTGATCGTTTTAAAATATTTGAGCATGTTAAGAACCCTTTGCAATTGTGACATCACAACTAGCACTATGTGTAAGAATCTGCTCGTCACTGTTATAGCCAGATTTTGATTTTGAGAAATTTAGAGCCATTTGAGCACCAGTCATCTGTATGAGTGACTCAATTCCACAAGGGGCTTGTGTGCCTGGCACTCATTTTGTTAATCTGTTTTGAGGTTTGTCCCTCAGGAACTCTGACTGCAGAACAGTGTGCGATGTTTTCAAGTAATTATATTGCACTTATGCTCAAGGTCAGGGACCAATCGACCAATTGATTCTATTTGGTCCTGGCGGCTTGGCCCAATGGGGAAAAACAGATTAAAATCTCTTGATGACCGCACATTTAAGGGCCCTGGGCACAAACCACAGATACAATCAGCTGCCCTGCACACCTCTCTGATGAGAGCCATAGACCCCCTAGTTGTATGTCTTTCTCTTTTTGTCTGACTTTCACATTCTCTTTTTTTTTTTTTTTTTGTGGCTGTTTTTATTTTCTTAGGCTGTTTGAAAAGCAGCAGCTGATGTGACTTTCACAATCCGTCAAACAGAATTAGTGTTCAGGCTTGCAAGAAATATGCAGATCATTTTCTGTGCACTTCTCATGGTTTAGACCTGGGTGAAATGATTAAACTTGGTTTTTAAGCATCAGAAAAGATGAAAATTTAACACAGAGGGTTACAGAACACAGGCATATTTTTTCAAGGTGTAATTTTTTTTTTACTGTAAACTTGATAAATGAAAAACAAACCTTCAATTTCATAGAGAAAAAAAAAATAGGTGCTAAGTCGTTCAGTTTTATATTGTTTTACATCTGTAAATTAATAGTTCTTCATTCCTCTATGTTGTGTTTATTTTTTTCTATTAGGAAGATACAGTAACTGACCAATTAAATCTCCTTTGTACATTTAGATATGCTTATAAATCAAGAACAAGGCATTTACAGCTGTATTTATAAACTGCTTACTAATGATTATTAATGTTGAAACAATGCTTTATAAAAGATGAACTGACTATTTACTAATGCCTAACTAATGATTCATAGCATGTAGTTGTTATTATAAAGCGTTACCCAATTATCTTTTACTAGATCAAACAGAAAGTTCCTGTTCTGGACAATAAATGTGTTTTAGTGCACTTTTTTTCAGTGGCATTAGTTCTAGAATGTTTTTTTTATCCCATTCGTGGGTTTTTTTTTTTTTTTGTTCCCTTAAAGTCTTCATTAATGCCCCATGAGTCATAGCCAGCCATGAGGTGAATTCAGAAGTTTATTTGAAGCAAAAACAAAATCAGAAGGTGCAGTACATAATAGCTTTAGTGAGAAAAAGAAGTACAACAAAGGACTAAATTACACACATTTAAATACATTAGAGAAATGTAAACCTGTAATTTTAAAGTCATTGATTATATATGTAATACAAAAAGCATATACGTTATACTGTACAGTATATCTGACCTGAAGTGACAATGTGAAGTAAAAGAAAATTGTGGATAAAGCCAGTGCAGGTGCGTTTCTTTCTCTGACCTTTTCATTCTTTAATGAGGGTCTGCTGTCTGGAAGCACCAAGCTCACTAATGAACAGACCAGCAATGAAGAAAATGCTAGTAAATGCAGATTCCTGATTCCTGATAGGCTGTTCTTTTCAGAATCACATGTATAAACAATCACTATGCTAAACTGTAACAACATGGATGCAGTACATCTGAGTTTCCATAAAATATGTTTTTAATGATTATGATTCAAACCAAGTATAGAACCTAGGCAGCATGCAAATTCGGACACAGCTTGTGAGCTCTTTTTTTAGTGAATCACAAGTCTACAATAGAACTGTGATTCCCAAATGATTGACTCAGGACAAATGATTTCTTCTTTTTATTGAATTTTATTTAATCAAACATGCACCTCCTCAGTGAATGACTTCTCCGCTGGCTCTTTTTAGTGAATCAGTTACAGTACTCTTTTATTGATGTTGATGTTATTGATATTAATGAAATATGTTAATGCCAGCTATCAGTGCTTATTGTATAGTTGTTTGTATTTTAGATTTGTTTTTTATTAGTGATTTTCTGTGATATTTAGTGCCAGGGGGTTGTTTTAAAGTGGCAACCATACAAAATATTCTTAGAAAGAGATAAAGATTATCTTTACAGATTTAGAGATGTTCACCGGAGCTCAAACCAATGGAGAGAAGAGAGAGGGCTGACCTTTGTCCTCTTGAATTCAGTTGAAAGAATGACTGCCAAAAGTGCAGGTTCTGTTGCATTGCTCAGAGCTCATCATCTGTGTTTTGGACTCGCTCTTCAGACAGACTGCCTTATGCATGAGAAAGATCCCTCTCTGTGCTCTGAGGGGTCCTGCTGTATGTGTCTCTCTCTCATCTGGATGGCAGTCATGCTCCAACTGTGTTTTATGCTCCCGAGGAGAAGCCTCAGGTCCTTCTATACACACACACAGAGGCTTGTGGAAAATAGTGGCCTGGAATTCAAATGAACGCACAATAGAGCAGGCTGAGGGCTTTGGCCACTTCTAGTTGAATCCAATACAAGCAGTCCGTTATCTCTGCGACATTTAAACAAAAATCAAACCTGACATTTCATGTGGTCTCCTGGGAAATACAGGCATACAAACAAAATATGTGATTTAAAGTCAAGCAAGTAAACAAAACACCCAGAGCCAATGTGATTTCTAATATCTGTGGGCATCAGCTCCTTTTTTTTTAAATGACTTGAGGACTCTGATTTGCATTTCTAGTTTCTTGAATATGAATTTCTTAGAGGAATATTCTTCTAAAAAACGGAACATCCTGTCGTTTATTTGCTCAACCTCATGCTCTGCCAAATCCGTAAGCTGTTTTCTGCGGAACAGAATGAAATATATTGTTGACAGTGTGTTTAACACTCAATCAAGCCCTCTATTTGAGATTAGCGGTATGAAAACAGTAAGCTTCGTTGTGCTGGTGGCGTACTCTTAGCTGAAGAGATAAAAGGCTCAAGTGTTTTTTTCAGACGATTCTGTCTAGAAACAATGGAGAAAAAAAATCTGTCATTTTCAGTTTCAGTCTTTTATCCCTTGTGTTTGTTTTGATGCTGTTTTTTCCTAGGCTATCTTCAGACCAACAGAAATGGTACATTTATTTTAGACTACAGATGGAAATTAAATAAAGCATTTAATGTGAAAACCTGTTGTTGTTTTTTTTTTTATTATTTATAAAAATGAAACGATCAAATAATGTCAATGTACGATGATGTCTGATGTCTTGGTGCATGACATACAATTAAATACACTTAAATACCATGATTAAATATGTAATTTAGTTAATCTAAGTTTATTAGATGGGGAGAGAATATCAAAGTAACAGAAGCCAAAGACAGAATTGATCATTTCTTTACATCAGAAAGTTCTTAAAGATGTTTTTTTCCATGGTTGGAATAGTAAAAAAAAAATAATAATAAAAATATTGGGTCATTGGAAAAAGCTAATTGTGTAATTTTACTTCCTGTATGTTTTTCATCACTACCATATTGTGGCAGTTTGAAAATTAAATGTCTGATAACTGGCTCTATATGGTTGAAAACTGTGTGCTTCCTAAATAGCTGAACAAACTTGAGTGATAATTTAACTAATATAAATGTGATATAATTTAAATGTAATATTGTATTATTATTATTATTATTATTATATTATTAAAATGTATTAGCATACAAGTCGTGCAATATGGTAAAAATGTAGGTAGACGTATGTTTTTACCATTGTTTTTTTCTCCACAATTGTTTTCAATGCTGTTGATGGGAAAATTGCCCATCTTGACTTTAAGCCGTATTAGGCTGACACTGTGTTTTGGAGAGCTGAGACTGTAACGAGAGAGCACACGACTGGTTTACAATTGTGCTGGGTAAATTGCAATTGTTTGCTCCTGCCTTTCTGAGTTTAATTGGCTTAGTTCGATAATGAAGTGGCATGAGAACTGTTCTGCGCATGAGTGCACTTCATTCTGTAATTGAGACATTTGTTTGACGGCATGAGATCCCCAGGCGTGTGGCATTCGTACTGTCTCACTTTAGTGAAAGACAAATGATTGGCATTGATGTCACTTGGTGCCATGAGCCGTCGCTGAGCTGCGTATGCAAGTGATTATCGATGTGTAAAACTCAGTTATGAATGTAGTGCCAAAGCTGTGGAAAATCTGCTGTAAAATGATCAATATATGCAGCACTGTGGGCGATCAACAAATGCTGAGTGTAAAATGAGGAAACATTTCAGATGTGATAAAGGAGTAGTTCGCCCAAAAAAGATTCATCTAGTTCTGCAATAAGACGGTGCTGTGTTGTGAGTAAACCAATCTAAGCTCATTTTTTCAAATGAACACTGTTAGCAGTACATCACCAACAGCTTTTAATTTCTGTTCACACAAATTATGATTACAGTGGAAGATTATTGATTTAATAAAGACTAATTTCACATGGTAGCCTTGATAAATTCTGACATTTGCATGACATAACCAGTTCCACATATATGTAAACTTGCTCAGTAGCTCACCTGGTAAAACATGAGTCACGAGAAATAAGGTCAAAGACTTGTAGAGCGAAGCTAAAATCGCATGGTTGCTTCAGCAAATGTGCTTAATGCTACGCGCAACAACATCCAATAAAATCATTCCAGAATCACATTCATCTGTTTTGGGAAAAACATACCACACACTACACATTCCACTTTTAAAGGTTGCAAGACGCATACGAACCATGGTAATATCAGAAATGTCACCATGTCACATTTTTCCAAAGAGCTTGGGTTGGAACCAGCTTATGAAATACCCTGAAATCCTGCCTTCTGAAATCTCATTCATTTTTTGCTAAACTATCCGTTTTATGTGACCGTAAATGTGTTGTAATTTTGTCAGTGATATTGAAGCCAATCGTTATACTCCTGAGTGCGAATCAAACCTCAAGCATTGCCATTTCAATTCTGCGCTTATTCATCTTGGCTGCTTCGACTGCGACCTTGGAACGGAGGATTGAATGACATAGACATGACACAACTACCTGTTCTCTCTGATTAATGGCCTCATATTGAGGACAATGTAGAAGATGGACACCAGTGAAATGCCGTATGAACCCACTGACACGCACACGCTCTTGTCAGTGTTATATTGATTTACTGATACTATGTGCACTTCAATTAAGAGAGTGCATTACTACAGAAATTCATTACTTGGAACAAGGAAGCAGTGGTTAATAGAATGCATGTAAGTAAGAATAAGACCAGAATAAACCAAATAACAAATTAACATAATTATAAAATGAAGACTCTGTGTTTATTTCAGAATTTTTTATGGCATGTACAAAAAGAATAAATGATTTCTGCTGTGTGTTTACAGTCGTTTAGCTGGACACCCCGGGAGAAAAGATATGGTATCGTCTGCTGTGTTAGTTTTTTTTTTTTTTCATCTTAGTGAAGCCATCAATCAAATAATCCATTTTAGCCATGAAGGAAGAGGAACCCAGGTCCTCTGATAGCAGCTACTGATAGATTATAGCTCATAAATCCAATGTTATGACAAGCAGAACAGATAATTCACATTTGTTCATGAGCCATATGGGGGTAATGTATGACCTCTGTTATCTCCAAGAAGTAGCCACAACCAACCCTGTAACACTGGCTTCTGACATTATACAGTATTTAGACTGATTTTGAGACTACAATCATCCATTAAAGAGAAAAATCCATGGAGGGATGAAAAAGAGCAGAACCTGAGATAATATTTGCTTGTTTTGGCTACTTTATACCTTTTTAAATCTCAGATTTCAGTAGATTAAATTAAATTATATTAATATAAAATAAAGATAGATGAAACAAAACAATTATTTATTATACGTCTCTGTGGGAACAGTACACTCTAAAACGAAAACGAACTAAATGTAGATATAGATATAACTAAATGACTATTTATTATACAGTACGTATCTCTGACTGATATAACTCTATCATGATTGACTAAAATGATTAAAAATCACTGTTTAAAAATCAGTGTGCACATGTACTTATAGAGGAGCCCTTTACATTTAAAGGAACAGTACGCCCTAAAATGAAAATTTGCTGAATATGCATGTATGGGTAAATGTTAAAAATGATTTTTTTTTTTAAAAACATCCATAAATCTGTAATAATTCTTCCTCCAGTGAAAAAGTCCATCCCCTGTTTTCCTCTAACATCAAAATCCAACAACGTATTTGTTTAGAACCGTATTTGTAAATGGTGTTTGATCTGTTGTTTCTATCCTGATTCAAATTAAATACGCTTATTTTCACTGGTGAAAGCATTATTATGGATAAGAGGATAGAAACAAAGGTTTGAAATTAAAAATGCCTTAGGGGTGGATTAGTTCCTCATAAACAAGTAGCCTTTTCTTTCAAAAGATGAATTAAAAATTCATCAATTAATGGACTGAATTATTCCTGCTACATTTGAATCATGCCATAGGCCTCGGAGAACCTTTGGCAAAAATGTATTTATTTTTTAAAAAATATTTAAAACAATGCAATCACTACCATACTAAATTTCACCATCTCCCATCATTCTTGGGGTGTCAGAGAGTCAGTGCTCTAATCTCTTCGCATGCAAACACAGTTTTCATTTTATGCCGTTGTGGCACTAGCTATAAATATTTTCCATCTCGCTTGCCTTTTTTATTAAAGGAAATTTGATTGGCTGAAGGTAGAGTTTATTAAAACTGTATTTCCTCAGTCATAACTGTACAGCATTTCCAGCGATTGTGAGACATGCCGTTATTCTTTTTCTTTCATGTTCTCTTCTTTGTTGTCCTTCATGATTCAATCACAATGGACATCTGGACAAAAGCACATCTGCTGAGATGTTTGCAGCCGCTGTCCCACACTGTGATGGTAGTTCATGAAAGTTGTCAGCTGTGACTGATAATCCTCTCATGCCCTTTTCCTTTCCTAAAGAACAGCTTTCATGGAGTGACAAAAACACAATACTAAAAGTGAAAAGGCTAAATTCATCCGAGTGAGCCCAGCTCTGCTAAACATTCAGGGACAAAATCACAGCCTAATGACTTATCACGCTTTGTGACAGCAACAATTAAGTTGCGAATTTGCAGTGTGCTGAACATTGCGTGAATCTGAGTCCCTGATTACCCATTCAAATGGTCCTGCCATAATACTAATGAGGGCTCCTATAATTAGCAGCCACGCTGGATGCCAGTTTTGACATCTTCTTTCACAAAGTGGCAAACTCACTGAGATGCCTGACAAATAATAAAGTCTAATCATTTGCATAATTTAATTTAAGCAATGTAAAAAGCTTGTAGAGTAGACAGCTTTGTTGATTTATAACGGGAGCAATTGAGATCTGTTCTGTGTTGGTGTGTATGTATGTTCGTTATGCATGTATACCGTATGTAATGGAAAATTTGCATTTTCCACTCAACTCTTAAGAGACTCATGACAGAATTTATTTTTATTTGTATGTTTATTTATTGTACATGTCAATTTAATCCATGTATCATTTTACAATTTCGAATAACGTTGCCGAGCAACTGTCAAAAGATCGCCAAAGTCCGTTTTTAACTCTAATTTGAATTGTTCTGGACCCTGTAACTCTGAGTTAAGATGACCCTTGTTTGACAGTTTCAACTGTGAAAAGCCCCTAGGACTCAATTATCCACAGTCTGTCCTCCTCAACTCTGGTCCAGTTCATTCTTCCCTCTTCATCTTTTTGCTGTTCATTACTGTCTATTCATCTTGTTTTCCCCATCTGATGTTTCCTTCCTCCTGTATTTGTGTGCAGTAGACTATATCTACGCCTGTGGCTTGTTCAGACCCATTTATTAGCCTTGATAGTGATGTTGTTGTTGTTGTTGTGATTATTTATAACTTTATCAAAAATTGTACAGTCTGTTGAACAGCAGATGATCTTGTTTTGTCTGTGAAGTCAATATTGAGTTTGTTTGTATATAAACTCTAAGTTTTGTATTTATAATGGGCTGTTATTCAGACTTTTGTTAGCTGTGTGATATTTAGGGGTTGTTTGTAGTTATATGCTGCATGCAATATCTTGTGCCATGTTTGATTTTCATATTTAGTATGTGTCAAAATCTCATGTGTGGTTCTGTGGCAAATAAGAGTCGCATTCAGTGTGTCAGTATGACAAATCAGCATGACATTTCATGTTCTATTAAAGAGACAGGTTCCTTACAGGATCTAGTAGGAAACTGGGCTTCATTAAAAATGATCTGTGATTTCACCTGCTGCAAAAGAGGTCTGCACTTCACAAGACACCATAGAAAATTTTTACATATCGTGTAGCTCATAATTAATAAGTGCTGCCAAGGCCAGCTCCTCTTTTACTATTGCTAATATAAACCCCTAACCTATTTGTAAATTGTAGCTTTCTCACACAATTTGTAATGCATACATGAATGATTGGATATGATTTTTTGCTGGTAGACGATAAAATAGATTAAAAAAAATCTAATATCCAATCTCATCAAGTACTTTGTTGTAACCAAGAATGTATGATACTTGTTTAGTTAGCATGATGATTTTAGTTAGAATCTCGTTTTGGAACATTGAACAACCTGGAAACCACCTAAAAAGCATAGTAACCAGGTGCCAATGCTGTGACAAATATCTAGCATCATAGTTCTGAGTTTTGTATGGGCAGGCAGCATAAACATAACATGTGGGGCATTCAGTAAGTCATTTTCTCTGCCATTTACGACTCCATATACCAGCTTCCAAACATTACCTCTCCTCTCAAAATCTAACAACTGTTTTAGCTGTTAGCAGTATAGTATAGGGACATTGAATGGCCATTCGCATTTCAGAAACCGTGTTTGTTTTGTTTGCCTCAAAGGAACCACAAAGTTTCACATCTAGCTGCTCATTAGGGCTTCTGAGAACAGAATCGATGAATGAGACATGTTGTGTTGTTTACCGGGAGCATGTTGTCAATAAAAGAGGAACATTTTTAAATTCATGAACAAGCTGTGACCATAAATGTTCTAATCAATGCAGAAGGCTTCTTTCAGGAACGACACAAGCCTTGTTTTTCCTTTGATTAAACATTTTAGCTCTATTCTGAAACCTAGTGACCTTCGCATTCAAAGCACATTTAGAATCAATACAGGTGTTAGAAGAATGATGCAGTGCTCAAATATGCATAAACATTCATAAAACAGTATTTTATGATTTTTGCTGCTTTATATTGATGCAGTATATATCAGTATAATAATCTTATTCAGTATGTATAGAATACGCACACATACAATTTAATTTTATATATATTGTGTGTGTGCATGGTCTGACTCTTTTACTCTATTTACAGCTTTCAAAAAGACAAATATCTAGTGAGCTTATTTCAGAAATCAGTGGTATCTGTAATAAGAGACTGTGTTTAACTGCAGACATTTTGCTCATGTACAGACCCATCTAATGAGTTAATGGTGTGGAAATGCTAATCATACCTCAAGGTGGCAAACTTGTCTTAATGATACAACCGTTTCTCTCCAGCTCTAATTAAAAGGCCATCGCATCTGCTTCATTAGCCGTGTAAGGCAGAAATGAGGTAACTGATATGTCACTCTTGGATTATCAACAGAAAGCTGGGGGAAGGACAATAGAGGTCTTGGCTTCCTGCCTCCAGCATCAGGCAGATGTTATATGCACAGTTCTCTAATGACGGATACAAACATCTCCGGGATGAAATTATGGAAAGCTGTCTGTCTGTTTCAGTCTTTTTTACACATTTAACACAGATTAGAGATGAACTGAGCAATGAAAGGATTTTTAATAAATGGTAATAGTATTAAAACAGACCCTGTCATAATGAAAATGCAATTACTGTGTCTATTATTTGATATTATGTAGTGCAGAATAAATATAGAAATTAAATATAATAGATTGTTTTGTGTATTAGTCTCGCAATATTAGTTTCTCAATTTTAAAGCCACTGTGGGAAGGTACTTGAATAAAAAGTTTCTCAAATGTTGTTTTTCATCTCTGAAAAGTCCAGAGGTGATCCGTCTTTTTGACACTGACTCAGTTTACCTGTAATCTTATCACTCGTTTTTTTCTTCCAATTTCATTTGGTCTTTGACTTTCAATTTTACTGACTCATAAAAATGTCTTGATTAGTTTAGTGAATTTGATTAACCTGAGCACCAGACTGAGCCGCTGTTTCTTTCATCCTATTGCACTTGTGCTGTGAATACTGCTATTAAATGTTTTAAGGACATGCTCAGAAAAAGGTACCATTTGGGTGACGTATGACCGTCCCGCTGATATAATTAATGGAATTCTGAATATAGTCATGATTGATTTTGGTTCCCCGATGGTGGTCCTCCAGGGTCTACCTTGGTTTCGGCCTTGGCCTTGAGACAGAGATTAGAATATATGAAAGTTCAGCAATAACCTTTTCAAATGAAGTGATAAAAATATTCATCTCATTTCCTGAGAATGACCCTTTTGTAAGACCTGCTGTGAATACTAGTTTTAAAGAACCTCCTAGGATGGGCTGTAGGAGCCAGAAAGGCCCATACAAACCCCTGTGTCAGAGATGAGATGTTAATGAATGAGTCTGAGCTGTAATTTGTCTCCGACAGCATCAACAGACTCATTTAATTAATGTTTGGATGAAAAGTTTGGCATCAGTTTTGCTACCTAGCCACAGAATAGTGTGGTTCTCTTTATCATCGAAAGATGTGTCGTGGGATTTAGCATGTTTAGTAAAGGTTATCCAGACAGAAATCATGCTTTTAAATATCTTTAAATAAAGGCGCTATGACATAAAAACAATAAAACACATTACAAATGAGGTATTTGTTGCATCCAGTGAAGACATCATTACTGATGACTATGACTTAGTGCTGTGTATTTATGCATCATGTTTCATCCCGCCTCTTAAACATAACACCATGCTTGCGTTCGGGACACTTCTGAAAACTTGCTTTACAGTTTCTTTTAATAAGAAAACATAACTTAATGGTTTTGAGTCAGTAGCGCCAGACTGTCCTTGCAGAGTTACAATTGCTCCACTTTATGGTTTCTATGCTCAACCAGTATAGGCTACTCTCCAGGTTTTAGGAATCATTCTTTCGTAAATATGATGAAAACAGTCTAATATTTGGGTTGAACTGTTCTGGAACAGTGTTGTGAGTAAAACTTGATCGTTGAGTTCTAGTTATGTCCTCTTTTACTTTCACAACAATGCACAGAGTCTCCTGAACATGGCGCCTGCAGCAACACTACAGTGAGAATAATTCAATTCAAATTTATTTGTATAGCGCTTTTCATGATACATATCATTGCAAAGCAGCTTTACACCACAGTAATGTTTTACAGTATATGTAGTAGTAGTTTGTACATGTACATATGGCATAGATGTGAGGTAAAGATCAATTAAT
>JAUCMU010000055.1:563078-588022 GCA_032275025.1 Enteromius treurensis | reverse complement strand
TCTTTGCAACTTTTGATATCTTATCTATGCACTAAGAGCTTGTAACACTCCAAAGAGAATGGGAAATGTGAAATCGCTTCACATGACCCCTTTAATGCTTATTTCTGTTAAGGCATGTTTCGAAATTCAGAGAACTAAAAAAAAACAACATTGCTTAATATTGATGTTAAGCAAGAGCTTAGTAGCAAAAGAATTAATTTTGTGAACAAAAACCCTGAATAAACATACCTATATATGTGAGACTCATAACTTATCCAGAACACATAATAATCTACAAATATATGTTTAGATTCAGTAATTCTGTAATCAGATTTCAAAATAGCATTGGTGGCGATGCATTTTACAATGTAAAATGGCTACAAGATTAATATATACTGCGATTATGATTAGCTAATGAAACAGATGGCTTTTTACCGTTTTCTGTATTAAGCGCACATACAAGGATCATTTTCATTAATGGTTATGTGATAACAATACTGAACTGCTGGGATTTTGTGTTTGAACGTGCCAGACTTGCACTAATGTCTTTGATGAGTGAGATTTGCATGTTAACATGAGATTGATTCATTAACTGATGCTCATGCTGATGAGAATCTCTCTCCACGGGTCCATTCTCTCTTCGTGTCAAACTCATTCAGTGATGCGAGAAGAGCGGTGCACAAAAAGAGGATTTCAATAGGAGTTTGTAGCCTGCCATATTTATGTTGGTGATTACGGTTTTTATGGGCTTTTTTTAATGAACACCACATCATTGGCACTATAAGCCCCCTGATGTGTGAATTTCCGTAATTCGTGCCATCAGTCTCTGTAATAGGAAATTGAATGTTTGAAACTATTTTATTTACAAAAACAACAATGAATCTTTGTTTCTGCATAATGTGGCTCTACCAAATTATCTGAAATTCAAGTAACCCCAGTATAACCCTCAGAATAAACCAAATAGCCCACAGAATTTAATTTAATGTAATGTTATGATATACCCAAACACAGATTATTTCAGTTTTTCCTTGGCAGAGTCTGGATAAAGGGGTCGAAAGGTCAAGGTTATTGTCTGATAAAACCCAGTCAGTTTTCGTTGGATAAATAGATTTTCATGCAGATCAGTTCTGAGGTTTAATGGTATTTTTCTGACAAAACCAAAATGCGCAGAGCATCCGTCTGCATTAAAATAAGCTTATATAGAAACATCAAGTACAAATCCATGAGATGTTTGAGACTGAACTGATGAGATAAACTGGAAGAGTTTATAGAAAAGTTTAGGATGAGGAAAAGGGCAATGATGCGTAAAGAAAGAGAAATATGATGAAGGAGAGGAAGCAAGAGACAGCACTTGACATAAACAGAACTTGAGGGGCTGAATTTCTCATAATCCCTGCAGTGAGCAAATTCAACAGAGCAGACAGCAGAAATCACTGCAGAGATCAGTTATTGCGCTTCCCAGGCCTGACACTCAAAGCTGTGTTAACCGCTGACATTTTACTCAGTATGATAGATAAACAACTATATAAATGCTCAGGGTATTGAGGGAAATCCTGATTTTGCCTGACTGTGGTGAGTCTATAATATTTCTTTCTAGGAGCTCTGTAGGAGAAAGCTACAGTATCTGCAGCAATCCAATACAAATCAGCTGCAGTTGCTTGGTGGGCACTCCCTTCAAAGAATTGTTAAAAACCAGTCAGCTAAGCCATAAATGTATATTAATTTCATGCTTTTAAAAGCAGTGGAGAAATTCTTTTTGGCAGTAGAATGAGGTATTCCTTTAGCTACAGTAATTGCTTTGCATGAATGCATCTGCCAAAAATGTAAAATGTACTTTTTTTTCACAACTAATAGGGTTAACCAATAGATTTCAGCTTTTTCTTATATGGAAGCTTGTTTTCAAGGTTTTATTTACTATTTATGTTTTTTCAGAAGGCTTTTATGGAAAGATTTTACTTTGAAATAAAACCATTTTCATCACAGGATGCTATTAACCCTATGAAGTCTACTTTATTATATTTGAAAGCCTCCCTGATTTACGTTACAAGCTGGATGTCAGAGCTCCATCTTGTATGTAAATATCAGTAACTACCGAATTATGTATATTTGCTCTGTTTGAGCCTCTAAAAAGCAGTTTTTGCTTGCTCGAATGTGAGCCCCATATTCTCCTACCATACATGTACAGTATATCATACAAAATGAGCTGTAAAATCCTGATGTATCAAATATGATACTCAACAGAAAAAGATTTTTCTACCCTGCTGTCCTGGGTTAAACACAATGCAGCAGCTGGTTTTGAAAGCAGTTCTTTCAGTGATGGTGTTCTGTTACCACCTGCTGGTGGTGTATGTATATGGATGATAGTCAGGAGGTTGATCACAGCGTATGACATTGTTATCTAAATGAACAGCACGCTACGTTCCAGCTCTGGCAGATCACGGACACTGTCCCAGAGCAGTGTTCTAATTACATGCCTCTGCTCTTGTCCAAAACCAAATCTGTGACCATGAAAGTGCTAGAAGCCCCATCAAAACAGTCGTAAACACTAACTCGCACTTTACCTGCCTGCAGCTTTTGGCCATTGTATGTACGTGTGAATGTGTCTTCCATCATTACAAAGCAGTAAAGAGGCTACAGGTGAGTCATCTGCCAACTCTCTCTCTCATGTGCTCAGTGTCTTGGCATGTGCTCCTCTGCACATTCTCCTGTCAACAGTACCTATGGCAGACGTCATGGGGGCGGCCTGGCAGATCAGCGTGGGTTTGAAGTTGGTGAAGTTTATTAGTGAGAGGTGTTATTGTGCCACGGATGACTCACTGCATTTAAATCTCTGCATTACACATGCTCATAAGCTCATTCATCTGTCTGAGCAGCACTTAAATCATCATGAAATCACTAACTGCATTGTCTTTTCCTTATGGAAGCTTGTTTTCACCATAGAATAAAAATGTAAAAAGAAATAGCTAATTGTGACTTTCTTAAAATTGTGAGATGTTAAATCAGAACTGCAACACATAGGCCTGCTTTCACAAATAGGGCTTAGAGACTAAACCAGGATTAGTCCATAGTTCAATTGGGTCTTTTAAGTACTTTTTATAATTGACCTTTTGGGGAAAAACAACTGATATACTTAAAGATCAAGCAATATAATATTTGTTCAGTTGAAACAGCTCAGACCTCAAGTACAGACTCAGACAAGTACTATTTTTTTTTTTTTAATTGAGGCATCATTTCTAAAAGTGCATGCATAACTTATACAGAAATGATTAATAAGCATCTTTTTTCCACACTGAAATGTGTTTGCATGGCTAATAATAAAGATTCTTTTTTGTTTGTTTGGTAAAGTCCTGCCTTTGTCCAGTCTGCACAAATAATTGGCTGCCATCTAGTGTCCAAAGGTTTCCATTGAGCAGGTGATTATGTTATCTGCTTCGATCTAAACTGTTTACAGGTCTTCATCTGACAGATATGGCAGAAGCATTGGATCAAATGAGCAATGTCCGGATTGACGGGAAAGATTTGCTCACCGCAGAAAACAACACATAAACCTGCTGATGTGCTCAAATGAAGCCTGACTGGCCTGCTGCCACAACAGGCAGAACGACAGACATGTTGTCACGATCACTCAACACATTCGTCGTCAACGTCAGTCAGCACGTTTGGCGTGAGTCAGGGATTTCCATGATTCATGTCTGTGGATGAAATAAGAGGAAGACAATGAACCCGTTCCCTCCTCTCTCTCTCGCTCTCATTCTTGTTTGTGTAGCCCGATCGGACACACCTGCAGGTCTCCCATGAAAGCCCCAGCGCACCATCAGTCGCCACGGGGCTGCCGGAAAGAGACCGAGGGGGATTTTCTCTCTCTCTATGGGTAGACCTCGCACTTCCTTCCTGTGAGGTCATAAATCTGTCCCCAAGCACATACTAATGGTCTAATATTAACAGTGTTTAGATTGATCTACTCTGAGGATGGACCTCACCTGAGGGTCCCACTCATATTTCAAAAACTATATTTAAAAAATTTTTTCTCCGTTATTCCTCAATGGTGGAAGGATCTTTACAAATCCACCTGTGCAGGCGAGTCCCCTCACATCTTCTGTGAGCACTGAATTATTAAAATTTATTTAACAAGAACAATGGGCAGTCCGCTATTAACCCAGAATTATTTACAGAATAAGAAAGGGACTTATGGCATTGTTAAAATTTTCATCGATAAATAGCATAAAACATCACGCCTAATGTTATCAAATATATTGCAAATAATAATAATACAACTACAAGTAAGTTGCACTCATTCATAGCTGTTGAAAGTTGAAAACTAGAGTGCATGTTAATTCATTCTACATGTATACAGAATATTAGCATTGCTAAGCATTCAAGAAATATTTTTAAAAATTGTTTATATAGTTTATTTTGGCGACTGCTGCCATCTTTTTTGTATTTATCAATTTTCGATGTTAGCAATTATATTGATGCTATTTATTCTTTTCAGCTTTTCCCCATCTATTTCAGCTTGTACTATTCTTAGTAAGCTTGGAAGCTTTGTTTTTGTTACATCCTTACAATTAATTTGTGTATTCCTCATTTTTGTAAGTTGCTTGAGATGAAAGTAGATGCTTAATGAATAAAACCTAAAAATAAAAAAAAACAAGGAAAGCATTTGAGATTAAAAATAATGGTGTAAATAATTCTGTATTAAGTTTAAGTTATTTGCTTAATAGTTACTGAATATTCTAACATTCCAATGTGCAAATACACTCATTGAGACTAATGCATGAATAGGACTCCTGCTAACCTTTGGTACATCAGAATGTTTTAACATCCTGTTATGAAAAGAATGAGTCGTTCAAGCAAGATCAAAGCTCCCTTTTTCAGAAATGAGCGGAAAGGAACAGACTTTGTCTTTGTATGCAGACCAACACATAGTGCACATAATTGCTACCTATGTAAACAGAAATATTTTCTAAATGCTTTGGCATGAATGGGAGTCAGCGCGTTACTATTTTGCATATTTTATTACAAAGCTGAAATGCAAACATCTGAATGCACAAAGAATTTTGTTTACAAGCTTTCCTTGTCCTCTGTAATGCAATAATTCTGCAAATCACATGTAATTTGCTAATTACATATATATTTCTCTTAAAGCAATTAACTCTGTTTGTAATTACATTCACAATATGTACAATGTTACCAAGCGGTAAGCAGAATTGCACCTGTTTACAGGTGTTGGCAGTGATTTTTCTCAGTTCTCTCAGTTCTAGTGTGTATCACAGTGTGTTGTAGCCGTGCTGAGGCCCAGCGTCCTGTAGGTACCCCATGTGCCAGGACAGAGGGAGGGTCTGCAGTGGTTCCCCGTAATTGTCTATTTGATTTGGGCCACAAGAGCCCCAAACTCCTGGCTGATATGCTGCAACATCACCTATCCGTCCATACCTGGATGAGCTTGCCATATCGCTAGAAGGGTAAACCTGGGCATCAGGAGAGAAACACGGGAAGTGAGGAGACGGCGGACAAGCAGGGCCCGTGAAAGCGTGTTGCTCTGAGGGCAGTCTGTGCAAGGGGTTTTGTACATGATGGCTGAGCGGCTGGTGCCAGGATCGGAAGCTCTGGGATTCGAGGCGGACTGGAGGCGATGGCGACGACTCCTGCCACAAGCCCCCCGGCTGCCCGTGACACTCAATGTGGCTGCAGGACTTCCCCACACTTGCTGATGGGTTGTTAGTGAGGAAGACTGACAAAGCCGAGATCCGATTGATGGCCCTCTGGAGCGTGGCAATCTTTGACAGCCGCTTTCCACTCAGGTCGTGATGCAGAGCCACCCGGAGTGCGTTGAAGGCCTGGTTATAATCCATGATGCGCTTCCTCTCTCTCACGTTGGCTGCCACTCTGCGTGCTTTGGAGCGCACCGGCCTGCTGCGTTTCTTGCTCTGTCTCTCTTCCAGCTCGCTTAGGGCACTGTTGGGATAACAACTCATCGAGCTGCTGCTGCCGTCGCTGCTGTCCAGCTCCTCGGACCCTTGAAGACTTCCGTCCGGTTCCTCCTCTGAGAACTCGGAGCTTGTGAAGCTACCTCTGCTCGCCATGGAGAAGCCGCAGAGTGTTTCCAGTGTCATCGATCTCCTGTGGGCTTTCTCACACGACCTGTGATTACCTGTGATGTTTCTCAACAGGTCGGGCTGCTCTTTAAAGCAGCTCGTTTTGGAGTCACATGGTACAGTCACCTATGAGAAATGCTGGTGTTTATGAGCTCCCCAAGGCAAATTCAGCTACTCCCTCCCCAGACACGCCTTCGGCTGCCAGATCCACGTATAGGCCGTGAAATAGTGAGTAAAGCTCAGACACAGACAAATAAAAACACAGACACTGAGTATGTGTTAGATTTGTACGTCTCATAAACTGTGAAAAATAATATATTACAAAAATAGCAAATATTACATAATTTACCATCATCGGAGATGAGGATGAGTTTTTGGCAACTTTGAAGGAAGGCAAGTTGACCTTCAACTGACAAGGTCTGACACAGACAGAGAAAGTACAGGCATAGATGTGAACCGATTTGACCAAGTGAAATCTTAAAGTGCGCGAATTATGACTTACGAAACATTCATGATTTGTTTTTGGGAGTTCCCAACAACAGGTTTATATGCATGCAATATCAAAAGTCACTTGCATTTATTTGTACCTTATTTTTTTCAAACCCCTCCTGTGATTGGTCGATAATTTAAAGCATTTTTTTGTGAGCTTTTAACACTCCAAAAGCGACACCTAGTTGCAAAGAATGAATTTGCATTTTTATTCAGACCAACGCAAAAAAGTAGTTTTCCCAGGTCTGTGCCAGCAACAAGTGGGCGGGAAACATGCTAAATATTTAATGTTGACTCGTTTCAATGATTCAGAGTCGACTCTTTCTTTTGAGAAATAATGACTTTATACACAGTGCACTTTCAGATTTTAAACTATGCAGTTTTTATGAGCTGCTGTTACACACAGCATGAAAGGTAATTTTCAAAAATCCATAATAAGGACACTTTCACAATCACATTCATTTTAAACTACCTGGGCACAAGGCTTCCGGTGGATGAGTAATGTCAGGAGTATAGTTCTCAATATAATATGTGAATATAATTTTTATATTTAAAATAATTTTTATATTTACACCATATTATATTAGAATTTGTTTAGTTTTAATGCCTTTTTATGTATATGTGTTTTATATGCATACATGACACTGAAATACAGTATAATGAAATATATAAATGCAATATTATAGACACATGTGTTTAATTAAATGCATACATAAATATTAGTAAAATGTTAATTTATATATATATGTATATATACTCGTATATATGTATATTTATATGCTCACACACATACACACACAAGGCTCATGTGACACTATAAAACTGGAGTATAATGACTGCTGAAAAATCCAATTTTGCCATCTCAAGAATAATTTGCATTAAAAAAAAATCTTTTAAATTGATTAAAAATGTAAAAAAATGTTTTACTTTAATCTTCATCTGCATAAGAGATTTCTTTCAACAATATGCAAAAAAAAATAATAATATTATTATATAATATTATTATTATTATTTTACCAGTAGTGTATATAAATATTTAATAACTGCAATTTGGAATGTTTTACATATGATGCACATTACATTTGTTGTTAATTTACAGGGTTTTTATTTTATGACTCAAATGATTGTTGATTAATAAAAACTTGAATGAACAAGAATGATTTTAGCACTTTGTGCGAGTGATAACAGCTGAAATTGTATTCATCTTCAAGGGCAGGGTTTCATAATAGATTCCTGTTTTGTCTTGCGATTAATCACGCAGGTACGGTAGTTCAATCTAAATTTGTCTGTTAGTGCTCATGACAAATTGTACATTTATCAAATAACTAGTATTTTGTGGATTTCCTCTCATGTGTGAAGGACTTGCGATCCATTATTTACATTTGTCCACAAATGCAATTATCATCTACAGCAATGCAATCTTGGCGCTGTGTTGGTGCTGGGCCTTGTGGGCCGTATAATTTGGGTGTCTTTGTAACAAACAATAAATCAAGCCCGAACAGCACCCGAGGATAAGAACAGAAAGACACTCGGACTTCAAAGCCCACAAAAAGAGAGCAGGTATTTGACAATTATAACATGGCTTCACTAGCACACCCTACACACTGTGTTTAGCACTGACAGGGAAGCGCATACTTTTGTTTGGTTTGTTATTGACAGATTGTATGATGGTCATGTTTCAGGTTGTGCAACGGGGAATCTGGTCTGTATCTCTATGGATCTTTGTCCTTTCACTGCCCGCAGCCTGATCATGTCCTGCTTCATCATTCTCTCTAATCTGGAGAACAACGGCTGCAGTAAGTCATAAGTTCAGTGCTAAGGCATCGCTGACAGCTCTTCATGCCAGGGATAGCTGTCATCCTCCCAGTCTGTTGTGTAATGTCTCAAAAAATGTGCTTTCTCTTGTGATTATTTGGTCTTAATAATGATCATTTATAAATGAATCACTTTGGGGCTCTGTGCTGGGTTACTGTAGGGCAGAGAGACAGATAGAATGAGAGGTCAGGCCTCTTCCTCTGCTTCTCTTTTATGGAGGCTGTCTAGGCTGATTGACGCCATACCCTAAAACAATTACACAGTTGGACAGTTTAGAGTGAGAGTGCTGTTATTTTGAGACTGTTTGTCTTTTCCACCATGAGAAAAGAAACTCATTTTGTCTTGTGCATATGCAGTGTGAGCATCATTTGTCGTTAATCATTGAAAGGAAATCCAGGAAATTGTGCTTAAGAATTATGAGAGCAAGTACCAAACAGAATTTTCAATATCATGTGATTATATTTATAAAAGATAATTACTTTAAAGCAAAGAAATAAATAAATAAACTATATAAATTTTTTTTGCTTAAATTTTAAAGTTTCTTTCATTTGAAAGTATTTTTATGTTTCCTGCAGTTGTCATGCATTAAACATATATTCTCTGTGAGATTTTTTTTTTTGTGTGCAGTTTTTTGTGTTTTAATGAATAATACGGAAATAATAGACATAAAAATATGTTTTTTAAATGCAACAAAATTGTAATAAATTACATAAAACAAACCTTTATATAGTTACAAACATTATACGCTAAAAACGAAAAATATTTGGTGTATAGACATACCAAGTGGCATTAAATTTTGCACCTGAAATACTAAAATGATATTTATATAATTATATTTTCTTGTAAAACATGCTGTAATAATATTTGTAAAAAAATAATAATAATAATAATTCAAATAAAATGAAATGTAATCTGTATCTGTTTTGTTTGTTTTTCATTATGGCTAATTGTGTTTTTAATAGTGCTGTCAAATGATTAATCATGATTAATAAAAAAAGTTTTTATTTACATAGTATATGTGTGTGCTGTGCATTTTGATTATGTATATATAAATACACACACATGCATGTCTATATTTAAATATACATTTAAAACAATTTTACGTTTATTAAATATATTTCTATATAATATAAATGTAAAATATTTTCCATGTATAAAAATAATAATAAATATACACAGCACATAAACATATAGTATGTAAATAAAAACTTTTATTTTAAATGTGATTCATCACGATTAAATCATTTGACTGCACTAGTTTTTAACTATAATGTCCTTCAAAGATTTATGTTTTTTGACATTAATTGATTAGTGTAGCTTTTATATTGATTGTTCTGTTTTGGTTTGAGGGGTCAAAGCCACCATTTAATTTACGCATTAGCAACAAGTTAACCATGGAAATTCTAAAAAATACATATTTTTACAGTCATTTATATTGTATAATCAGTCTCAGGAAGAGATCAGCACTCCTCTTCGCAGTCTGTGATTTATGAGGGGCCCCTGAGAGATTTATGGCCTCCCAAAGAGAGCATGAAATCTGCACCTCGGACCGTCCAAATCTCTCCCTTCTGACAGATGACAAGACACTAGCAATTATCAGCCGCCAAGAATAAATCAAAGCCTTTACTGCTCGTCCTGTGACGCCCTTAAAGAAATAACAGTTTTCAAGGTAAGGGGAACCTGCCTAACCGCACTTTCCTGAGATTTGTAAATCTCTGGCCTGAGCCACTGTAATGAACGGCTGTTATCTGCGTCTTATTAGAGGTCTGTAGAAAGCGTTATAGATATTTATTTCCTGAGGGACTGTTAACGTAATGAGTGAGCACGGCTCTGTCCACTAACCTTGGCTTTGCTCTGGTATGTTAATGCATGTTTGCAGCACTTCCAGAGGAATTTTCACACCTCTATAAAAGTTGCTCTTTCAGAACAGGATTTCCTTCTTCCTCTTAAAAAAAAAATTTAAATTAAAAATCAAAAATCTATTTGTCTGCTCACTGTATTTAAAAACAAATATTTATACCCTTTGAAAGTAATAAATAAAGATGACTGAAGTTAGTTTTACAAGAAAATATTATTTCAGTGTTTTACTTCACATGTAAGTCAAGGTATCACTGCATGGCCAATTATGAAATCTAGCCCTTTTTTTCATTTGCTTTGACTGTTACACCAAATATTTTAAGTGCATATGTGTTTCAATGGAATAATAGATTGTAATAAGTTGCAAAATTGCATGCAAAAGGTTGAATTATTATATTCTTGAAGAATTTTTTGTGTAGTTTAGTGCAGTTCCGTTTACTGTTAGATTTTAATAATTTTTTTTAGTAATTTTTTTTAATTATATTTGTATTTATAAAAAAATAAGAAAATCCAACAGTAAACTGAAATTTTATTATATTTTATTACTTTATTTTTGTAGATAATGTATAATGTGCTGCCTTAGAGCTCAAGACAAATTTCTGTCTCAGGACAATAAAACTTATAATAATTGTCAAGTTCCTAAAGTTGAAGGGTGTCATTTCGATATGCCACCAAACATAATAATGCAAAAAAAAAATTAAAAGGTATTTTTAGAAACCCTTAACCACACAATCATCATCAGATAATAATTTATTATTAGACATATATCTTAATTCTAGACTAACTTATGACAAGAAGAAATCGTTATTCTCTATATTGTTTAAGTCAGTCAGGTGGGTAAATAAGAAATTTTGCTAAAAAACAAGAAAAACAAGGACATTCAGTAAAGAGACCCATGAGACTAATTTTATACTATTGTGTTACTGTGGGAAAAAGTGAAGTTCCTTTCGCTCCTGCAGAGTGTGTTAATGTGTGCCATTCTTCAGGCTTAATAACCTTCATCCGACTTAAGAGTCATCGCATTTTCCACTCTCTCTGCCGAGGTGAGAGTCCTGTGGGTCACATACTGTATTGTCTGTGTGTGGACTGACTCAGGAAGGTGTGTGGAAAGTATCCTTTGAGAGAAAGATTTAACCATTATCTGTCTATATAGGGTGTCATCATACGAGCAAGCACATTGGCCTGCTTCTTAAACGGTGTGCATATTATTCGATATAAAATGCCTTCAGGGAGCGCTTGCTCACACATATCTACAGTATGCTGACAGCATAACAAGGGTTTACAAGAGTTTGTCATCAAGGTGGTAAAGCTGTGACGCATTGTGTGTTTGGTAGTAACCCAATATAAACAATACAATATACCAGGGTTTCTCAAATCAGTCCCATCCACAGCAGAGTTTAGCTTCAACCCTGATAAAACTCCCCTACCTGTGATTTTCTAATGATCCTGACACTGATTAGCATTCTCAGGTGTGTTTGATTACGGTTAGATCCAAGCTCTGCAGTGCATTGGACCTCCAGGGTAAGGTTTGAGTAACCCTGCACTATACTGTGATTCTTCTATTTAACAGCACAGTTGCTTACTTTCTGACTATATGCAATTTTAAACCTTTGGGCCAGGACCTGCTGCTTATAGGCTTAATGTAGGCTAAGCATCTTGTGAGTTTGCCATTGTTTTTTATTAGTTGTCTAATGGAACTTATAATCGCATATTGTCATCTTTTTAGGCTAATCAGTCAAATTAAATTAAATATAGGTCTACTCACTTTGGTGTTTTATGTTTATCTTGTGGTTTGCAGTCGATAATTATACAGGGTCATTACAGAAAATATATTAGTATATACAGTATTAGAGATGTTCATGTTTATGTCTTGAGACAGGTTCACATGACATCTAAAGACTGAAACTATTAAAGAATCCTCTGAAGCAGCCTTTATATTTATATACATATATATATATACACACATATATATATATAGATATATACATACACACACACACATATATATATATATATACACACATACACATACACATACATATATATATATATATATATATATATATATAAATGCATTGTTTATCATCTGTTTTGCAGCCCATGCGAGATTGTTATGACGGTAGCGCCACCTCGTGGTAAAATATTGATGTTTGACCATATTTCATTCATTTCTTGACTTCCTCGAGTCAATTTGTTCAAAAATTAGCAGGTAAATTGACTTTAACCGGTGGCTTCACACATGACGTTGCTAGAAAATCTTGCGCATGCGTAAACAGGAATTAAGCGTTTTTGATGGGGAGCTATTAAATAAGGGGAGGGGGGTAAATTTAATGACCTAAAGTAAACGTTTTTTTTTTGCTAGTCCCATTGCTTTAAAATATATAATACAGTATAATACGCAACGTTATTAGCCCTCTAAATATAACTCGGATGAGTTTAGTTAACTTTCTAGGCAAACGTGTCGAGGACAAAAGGGTCTTAGCTCGCGCGAAGAGCGCCAAAATGAAGTCCTGTCAGGTGACAAAACTTCTCAGCGTCAGAATGAAGAAACACTGAACACTTAAAAAGGTAAAGAGGCAAATAAACACTACTGTAACTGTTTTAGATTGGTAAGTACTAGGCTACTTTTATTCAAAGGTAACGTTGATACGTACGAATGATATGGAAGCTCAACGGTTTCTGGTGTTTTTAACGTTCGTCATAATCATGTTATGTTTCATCATTGTTTCACAACGCATGTACTGTAACTTTTTATTTCATGCAATGAAAATCTGAATATGGTAAACTATTAGCACTTAATCTGTCATAACAGCAGAGGGGGCTGTAATATTTGCTGGGCTCGGATATATATATATATAACGTTAGTTGCTGGAACGTTAGCTCTGACTTCTGTTTGTTGTTGTTTTTTATGTAAGTTAAAATCTGTCTCATGAGCTGAAATAGCCTAAAGTCTTGATTGTTTTTAAGACGGTATGAGGGCTTTTGTCAGTGTTATTGCAGTAGATTTTATTTTTATTATATTATATTCTTATTATTTATATTATTTTGTTGGCAATAATACATTACACCAGGGGCCTGGGGCCTGTACCATGATGGTGGCTAAACAAACTCAGAGTTACAGGATTAGTTTTGGGTTGACAAATCCAAACCGATGCAATCAGGCAGTATTGGTACCATGATGAAGCTCATCAACTTTCTTTGTTAATCCAGGCTAAGCAGCCAATCACATGCTTTTAAACTTTCATTCACTTCTTGTGAGAGAGTCCGATTCACTACCAACGATTGAAAGATTGAGCAATATGAGGAATTTATTCACATTTACACAGCAAGATGTCTGTTTTAAAGCCAGAGACAACTATAGGCTATATAATATGACAGTTTTGCATTTCCAGCCTGGCTTATAACAATAATACGTCTAAAGTACCATAGACCTATTAATATATTGATATACTTTCATATCCTCGTTATATTGCCAGTAAAATAAGTATATACACATAAATACAGTTGTATATTTATTGATATACAGATCTATGCTCTTGTTCATTCCGTTTTAGTTTTTGTTTATTTAAAATAAAGTGTATTTTTGAACTATTATAAAGCACTGTAACAGCAATTAACTGTAATTGAGCCGGTTTCTTCTTCTTCTTCCAGCGATATTCTGCTTTTGCTTCAGGCTGACGGTGATCCTGATGACCCTGAAATTCTGAGCAGTCCAGCACCTTCATTCTTACGCAGTTTTTCCAAGGTAACGCTTGGCTATTTTTGTAAATGATCTGAGGCCATTTCCGCTGTTGTCCCTGCTGATTTGCTGAAATCGATGAAATATGAGCAAGTATTTTCTCGCTAGGTTTGTTTCAAGTTGTTATTTGATGTTAATCTACTCTTTAAAAGCTCATTCCGACATCATAATTACTCTGCATATCTCCTGCGCTCTGTTATTTCTGTATCCAATGAAACACGTTCCCACTGATGACTGCAGATTTGAGATGCCCTGCTGGAACCTTCTTTCAGAGATCAAATATAATGGTCTGAAATGAGCGGGAACAGATGGACTCGGGTCTATTTTTGGAGGGTGATGCAAGAGAATCTGACGGGTGCTTAGAAGTTTACGTTGCAGTTTTGGCTACTTTCCAGACCATTTTATGCAAGAATGAATTATTTATGTTTGTTGCGCTAAGGTCGAATCATTGCTTTTTAGCAAAATAAGGTACTCAAATTTGTGTGTGGATGTGTATATATATATATATATATATATATATATAGTGAGAGAGAGAGAGAGGTGTGGAAACTAAAGTTTAAATTTGAGACCAAGGATTTTTGGCTTTTGTATGTGTGATCAATAGTCTTGACAGGTTGATAGACAGATATTTTTCTTAGCTCCTTCTGTCCTGATCGTCAGTGTTGTCAAACATATTTTTGTTTTGTCCAGCTTTCAGTGTTATGACTGCATGTTTCCAGTAGGTGGAGCTATGCGCCTACTGCCAAGGTGACTTAAAAGTCACATTGTGTAGGTTAAAAGATGTAAAAATCATTTTCAATAGGCTTTTTTAGTTTTCCATCAAGGCTTTGGTTGAAGTGTAAAATTTGTCTTTGGAACATGTTAAAGTTTGAGCTCTCTAGAAAACACTTGATGAATGTGAAGGTGATGTGCGACCAGATTTTTTTTAGTGGCTTTTGCCTGTTTGTTAGTCACAGTGCACAAGGGACCAAAAGTTATTGAGGTGAGACAGAAAGAATGGGGCCGGCTCGTAGTCTGCTCTCAAACCTGCTTTACTTGCGTAAGTACGACGTCTAAGGCCTGTCAAGAACATGTGCTGCACCACGGCTCTGACAGAGAGCATCTCATCTGAATGAATCTTCACCAGATGTCTGACCCGTATTCTCTCAAACTCCTGCTGTGAAATGCTTTTAGTTAAAAGCGAAAATGACCTAAATGACTAGAATTTAACATCTTAAAGGGACAGTTAGCTCAGTTTGTCTACATTCAATAACACTCATGTTGTTGCAAACACATATGCTGTAATAGGCACAAAATCACCAAAAAGCACCATAAAAGTATCATGCACAATAATCACATTGTTCTCATAAGTCATTCGAAAGCTTTGTGTGAGAAACAGAATGAAATTGAATTTATTTTTCACTGGTGATGGCTTACCTTTTCCTCCACTGAAGCTTGCATTTATATTTAGTCATTTGGAAGACAATTTTATCTAAAGCAATTTATAAATAAGGAGCGTCGAGTAATTTATCATGAGATTCAACAGTTCTTCCAAGAGTAAATTAGGTATAAATAATCTTGATTAAAGACAGATAAAGACATTTTTAATGTGTTTTATTTAGTTAACAAAAAATAATGTCAGGTTACTAGAAAATTAAAAAAAAAAAATATTTTGACATCAGTTTATGTACAGTAAATGGTTATTTAAAGATTAACAGTGATTTAAAAAATTGCAATAGAACAGGGTTACTGCGGGTCTTAAAAAGTCTTAATTTGGCCTTCCACAAATTAAGGTGTTAAAGTTTAAATTGGAGCAGAAAGTCGTAAATTCATAAAGTCATGGTCTAAATGTTACTATACGAATTTCAAATAATCATAAATCAAGATATATTTAGGCCACCTAAGTTTTTTTTTTTTTTTTTCTTATAAGAACAAATATCTGTGAATAATGGATTGAAAATTTGTTTCTCATTTTAATGAAGTTCTTATTTTTATATATCTTTTTGATTGTAAGTTCACTTCATTTTGATCAATGTTAGTAAATAATGCATCTGGATATAAAATTTGCACTTGAAAGCAAGACAAAAATACTGATGCCTATTTTCAAATTAATGTTGTGTTTTCAATCTCTTCATTTACATTTCAGGCCTGTAGCCAGCCTAGTGCAAGGGGGGGTTCTTTTTTTTTTAAAAAGTGGACCAGTCATATAGCATAATTCAATCTTTATTGGCATGTCGAGCATTTACAGTAGGCTATCATTTACATTCAGAACGTCAAGTAAAGAGATCGAAATGAGGAGAAAAATCAAATATAAACAAATATAAAAAATATTATCAATAATTATCTAATATAATATAAAAATATTACTGGGGAAAAGACGATCAGTTAATGTACAATGTTACAAGACTGTGGGATGGATAAAAATTATTTTATGTTTTATGTAACAATTATTCATGATAAACTTTATTCGAATGCTGTCTACACCGTGTATAGACAATAGACAGCATCGCCTATGGTTAATAGAATAATTTAATAAATTAACTAATTCATTTAATATACAAATTTAATATAATAATTTATTGATTCAAAATAAAATGTTAATAAATCCTAATACTATGCATGGTCAAGCAGGTTTGTTAACGCATTAAACTCGTCGTTCTTTCTTTTCTTTTTTGGATGGATTAACATTATTTAACATAATAAATTCACAGATATATCAGATAAGCTATTGTGTGTTAATGTTTATTTAAGATGTTACAGACTTGCCATAGCCATTCAGACTGCTCAAGAAAAGGCACAAGATAACTATTCTGTGTGTGATGTAGGGTTGACGATTAGCTAACGTTACCACTTAACCAGTGTTAACAATTTGATCTTGAGGTAGGATATATAACATACTTACTCTGTTTGGCAGTCTTTTTGAACATATGTTCAATATTCTGCGATAATGACACTGCTGCCTGCTCTCTCTTCCGTCTCTCCTGCTCTTTTTGACGCATATTATACACCACTGGATGCCGCCTCACAGATTTAAAAAACGCCAGTTGCTGCGCAGACTTGTCACATGTTGCGTTTTTTTTTTTTGTGTGTGTGTAAATTGTTTTGTAATAAAGTGTTATTTTAAATAATGCCCAACAATTATAATCTGTCTCAAAAAAAAAAAAAAGGAAAAAAATAATAATAATAACAAAAAATTCTGGACCTTTGGCAGTGGGGGGTGGGTCGTTCGGCTACGGGCCTGCATTTAGAGACTATACTGACATATTCCATCAAATTTATTCCTTAAATTTTTTTTTGCTTTGTCTTAAAATCTTAAAATAATGTCAAAACGTACTATGTTTTAGGGTAAACGATGCTTTAATACTAAGGTGAGCTATTTCTGGAGGCATTAAGCGAATGTGTTTTTTTACTGTGACTTCATGCAGCCAGAGACTTTGATTAGCCGTTACACATTTCAGCATCTGCTCATAGAACAGGTGCTCTCATCAATGATGCGTGTAACATCAAACGCTCTCCTGACGGAAATAGTAACGTAGTTTAACAAATTTCTGTGATGTATTGTGCAGTGGTCTTTCCTTGCTCCTGATTGTGAAGTTTTTTCTGTCGGTGAAGTAGTCCGGATCTTTCCCTTGTATTTTCCCTCTCTAGTCCCTCACTGCAGACAAGAACTGACAGTATCCCTCCTTCCTACACGCCCTTTCGGCTGACCTTTCCTGTCTGCTTTTCTCGGGTCCAGGCGAGAGTGATGAAGCATCTCAGTGCTCAGGCCAGTATGACTAAGACAGAACAAGATTACCTGTGACATGGGTAGGGGAACAGAGGCACCGGAGTGTTTGTTCAGTGACACGGGCGTGTTGCAGTGCATTGTGGGGCCGGAGTGGATGCATGTTCCAATGAACTGCCTCATTCGTCTCGATATGACCAGTCTGTGGTCTCTCTCTCTCTCTCTCCCTAATGGGTAGGAACAGCTGTGAAAAAGAGCAGCTCACACTAGCATCAGCCATTATTTCATTACTCTGAATGTTGAAGTGTGCAGAGAGCCGAAGTACGTTAATGACGACAGCACCATGTCAACATGAATTGGATGTGGCATTTATTATAGATATTGCAGGCTCGATCATCCTGATGCATTACACACATGATTGTGCGAAATGCTGAAAGTGAACATGGGTTTTTATATTGATTGACTTTATTTCATGTTATGTAGACAGGAAAAATTCCACCAGCTTGTTGTTTCACAGTGGAAATGTTTCTGACACTTCTTTAGAGACTGGAATTAGCTCTTGAATTCGCAGAGATAAACTGCAATCTTGACTGGTTTTGCTTTAAACAGAGCCACTTCTTAAAAAAGTTGTGCTTTAGTGTGTTAACAATTCCAGTTAACAATTCTAGAGTCTTTTTGGTAGCACCTTTTGTAGCCCAACTTTAGATTATTTAAAAATGACTGTAAATGATTTGTAATAAGAACACATCTGAGTGACATGAAAAGTTGTTTTTATGTGCTTGGGGGTGTTCAAGTTAATAAAATTCCAATAATGGCCTGTGATTGAAAACAAATACGAAATCAAATATTGGAACAGCAGTCTCTACACCAAACAGTTTGGGGGAAATTTGTTTATTCATAAAACAAGCAGAATTAATTTTGTGCGACTCATTCATAAAACTGTTCTGACAGATTACTGACTGTTCAAAATGTCAACAATGCAAAAAAAAAGTCACAATGCACTGCATTTCGATAACCTACGATAAAAACAAACTAAAATCTAAGGTTTGTGTTGTTTGTGATTCTGCAGGAGACTTAGTGGGAAGGTTCATTTTTTTCATGTAGATTACTTGTTTTATGAATAAGGCTTACTTTATGTAGATTTGTGATAAAAAAAAAAACTTCCTTTCAAAAATACATACACAAGTATTTAGTTTTTCATTAAAACTGTTTTAACCCACAATAGCATTTGCAACAAGCTGGATATTATAGCTACAGTATAATGTTACATCATAAAGTCATAAACACACTTTTGGAATAAACATTTTTTGGCATATGATGATGATGCAAAACTGATTCTTTTGTTGATTTCAGTTCTTTATTACTGATACATAAAGATGAATTTACAAGATCTGTGAGTGTGTAACTTTCAGCACTGGCCTTTGAGTCACTGGCAATCCTTATTATAGAGCCATGCAGACGGTAAAAGTCTCTAAATTTATCCCTTTAAAAACGTCACTCCTACAGCCAACAGTGTTTTTGACTCAATTTCACCACCTTAGATAATACTTCTTTTGATAATATTTCAAAGCCTGCTATGAGCAATTTTCCTGTTATTATGCATAATCCATAATCCACCTCCCTCTTTTTCATAGTTTTGTTCAATAAAAGGCTACTGATATTTAGTCTTTTTTATTTACTGAATATATGTCAGTTTCTCTATTGAAAGGCTGCCTTTGGCATCTATACTGTATATAAATGATACTGATTGGTGCCTTGTAGACATGACCCTAACCCAGCCTATTCAGGATTTAAAGTTCAACTAGTCATTCAGATAAAACTCAGACTTGAAAACATGAGGTCCTTGAGAGCATGGACAAAGCTCTCATTCTAAGTTGCCTCACCTCTTGTGTGGAGAATCGTATATATTTCAGGGTCAACATCCAGCTTGTATCTTAAAAAGAGGCCATCGAGAGTGCGCTTGCAAAGCCAAAGGGTTAAATAAAGGGAGCCCTTTTCGTTGCTTGTCGCCCAGAGGGAAAGCCACAGATTTTCCCTCCATTTTCCTCCGCGCTGCGCAGCTAACAAAAGAGCTATTGGAGATCGGGTTTGTTGTCATTTGAAAGCAATGACCTTGCCTCTGCCTCTTATAACAGGTTGTACTGTTTTGGCACAGAGGCACTCATCTGGATGCCTCGTCTCAGTGAGGCGACCTACAGAAATACCTCCATAATAATGGAAGCAGTGATTGTTCACAAACAATCAACTGGAAGGCAATCCGGCTGATAAGAGAGACGGCTTTAGCAAGGAGATGGGTTATGAACATGGCAATGAGAGGTGCTAGATCTGAAATAGGAAAGGCAGAGGCTCTATAACCTGTAATCCCAGAGACAGCCAAAGCCCTCGGCAGTCAATGAGAGTGGCAATCACTGATGGATCACCTTTGTGACCTGCCAGTCATGGTATAAATGGGCGCAGCCGTATTTCTCACTGTGGTTTGTGTAAAGTTAAATGTGGGTTGCTTGTCACCTGGTGGTTTAGATTTGTGGCTGAAAATACAAAGGGCAGGAGGTCAATGTTTGGAAAGGGCCAGCTAAAAAATAATCTTTTATCAACCTAGCCTTTCAAAGAGCCAGTTAGCCTGCGTTTAACCCAGGGCGCTGTGGGTCAGGGTGGAAAATCTGGTAGGTTTGCGGCTAAGGATCTGTGCTTCAAATGCTGTGGTTACATAAACTTAGCTTTTTTACAGAGGTTGTGCTTCAAATAATCGTGATCCGTCACTTTGAGTGACTGGGCTGTTAATTTTCTGTCATGCTCTATTTTTATCTGTCAGTGAAATTTTGTAGTGCTTGGTCATTTTTAATCTGGCAATGAAATCACAAGAATGTCTGAGGGGAGAGCTATTTTGGTTTGGTCAATTGCAGGTCATTGTAATATTTAATTTTTTTACCACCTTTATGTGCAGTATACATCAGACAGTCAGTGGTCTTTGGGAGCCCTTTAGACAGGCATTTTTAGATTTTGATAGATCAAAATGGATTTGACTAGAATAAAAGAAGCATCATCTGAACTTCACTGCAGACATGACAGCATGATCAAAAATGTTTGTGATTGTACAAACATTTTTCCTTCAAATAACAAGTCATGGTTTAGGTTGTATTATGGATTTTGAGTCCGAGATTGGGTAGTTTTATTAGATGAGCAAAAAAAGTTGAGTTGCGTTATGTATCTAAAAATAAGAGGTTTACATGCCAAGATTCTAGCAATATTCTTATAAAGCGCTTAAAATAAACAGATGTTTTAGTCATGTAGGACCTTCCTCTGTGTTTATATTCCATTTTTATATTCAGTTCCTGACATATTAGCAGACTTTTATTTAAATGTAAACATTAACAATTCACAAATATATCCCCTGTATCTCCTCTGGATATATTTTTGAATTGTTAATCATGTAAATGGTCTGTCACTGATTCATGAATTAATTAAAATACATTATTATTATTTAGATACCAAAAATAGACTTTTTTTTGCACTTTGGCAATAAAAAAAAGTATTTTTTGTTTAAAGAACACCCCTACTTCGATATCACTAAAAGCACTGGTCAAATATTTAAAAGATAAGTGAACTGTCAGTAATTAAATAAGAACAAATACATTTCAAACAGATGATTAATAGAGAAAATACAAATTTGATCTAACATTAGTTTTCAGATACAAAAAACACAGAAAACAAAAACACTGCATAGTGTTCAGTGTATAAATTAAATGTAGATTAATCTTTAAAAACGTGTTTTCCTCTTTGGTTACCATTTAATGACAGACAGCAGCAGGTATTTACAGGCCGTTGTCCCTTAAAGACTGATTGCACTGATTCGTTATATTGATACCAATGTGATTTCTTTCTCCACTGCATTCACGTAAGACATAACTGGCTTCATGTTTATATGAATACTTGCCGAGATTAATATTTTGAGTAAAATTTTTTATATATGTGTCTGTACAAGCTTAAGGAGACATGAAAGAGGTATTAATTCTATGTGCACGCGCTGTAAGAAACGCTACACTCAGTGACACTTTGAGTGTGTGTGAGCACAAAAAACAGTGCATGACTCACAGAATTGCATTCTCTTTCACCTCTTCATTCACTTTAGTGGTAAAAGATTGAAAATGGCAACGTGCAAATGATTAACTATGACCAGTTAACTCCTACAAGCAATTTTTAAGATACCCCAATGTGTGGTACTCTGACTGGAAGATACAATAGCCCTGGGATTTCACTGTTGAGCTAGTGATTTTGCGAGCCTTGTGATTTAAAAACTTTGGAAGCATTTAAGAACCCACTGGTTAAAACTAGATTTTGAAGCAAAATAATTAGACTAGCATTATTTACCATTTACAATTATGTTAATAAGCTAACTAAGTTGATTGGTGTGGCCAGTTGACTCTGGTGAGTGTATGAATCTGTATTAATCAGGATTGAAACTTGAGTCAGGGCTGTTGCTTAGTGCGCCATCTCAGGCGCCTTCAATATTTCATTTTAAACACACTTTTCCAGACAGGTAATTAAGTGTTCCGCTCAGCTCCTGGAACAGATATGTTGGCGTAAATGATTCTAGTTGAGTTTGGACAGGAACTTAATTGATTGAAATGCACTGCTCTTTGTCACTCCTGGAGACGCCGCTAGAATGAAGAGTTTATGTGGTCTGCCTCGTATTTTGTTGAGGTAAAAATGATGAAACTATATATACTGTTCAAAATGAAGACGAAAAGCGTTGTGAAACTTTGTGGTTCACAAATGTTAGCAGAACATGTGCATAATGTAATGAACTACAGCTGCAGTGTGTGAAAAATCACCAAAACACCAGTCTTTTGGAAAAATGGCAAAGTTATTTTTGAGAAACTAATATCATTTGTATGCAAATGCAACTGGGTTTGATATTTTGCTATTTAAAGCAATGAAATTAATACATTTTAAGTGTCCAAAAAGTCCAAATACTTTTTAGGGCCACTGTAAATTTCTTTTCACTTTGGTTGTGTGTATTTGGATTAGAGTGTGTGTTCTGCAAGTCTGTCTTTTCCAGCTAAATGTGGGTTTTTCCATTACTATGAAACAAAGTATTCACTAATAGGCAGAAAAACCCATAAAGCCAAGTAATGTGTTGAGGAAATATGTTGATGTTATCTTCTTTAAAAACAATAAGACAGCAGCATATTTGGAATGAATGCAGAGAGGGAGGGGCGGGCTTTAAAAGTGTTTTTGTGACTTGTTGATAAGGCAGCGCCTGTCACTCAGGTTGACGGACAGCTTTGAGATTTAACTGTAAATCTGCATGTGTGTGTGCGTGTTTATTGGAGAGGAAACCGCTTTGAATGACTTGTTTTATCTACTGGCTTATATCCTGCTCATTTTCACTATGGAGTCTCCTCAGCTCTATCACTCCATCTCCCTCTCTCTCTTTAAATAGCTTTGTCTGGAATGAATGAAAGAGCATCTATCTCTCTCTTTCTCGCCTTTTCTCCCGGGGTTCTGGGCTGATTAGCTTATGAACTGTGAGTGACATTTGAGTGTTTGATATTGAGGCTTTTGTGCACTTTTGTGTTTGTGGGTGTTAATGCTTTTCGCTCGACTGATTTGCATTGCCGAACCGAGAACGTCTCCATTCTCATGCATGAAGAGATCTTATCGAGATATAAATGTCTCTGATAGCTATGGTGAATTTGATAATGAAATGAATTAATAAACAATTTGACATGTAAATGCTCTCTCTATAATGGCATCGGAGGAGATGATGCGTGCACGCACACACAAACAGAGTGACATCTGTGCACTTTGAGCGCCAGCTATTTCTGGAGGATTGGATCGGGCCCGGTTGCTGCCAATGATGAGGTATTGATTGGTTGAGAAATGTCAGTGTTGAATAACAGCCTGGAGCTGTGAGGGAATCGGAGAGAATGGCTCGCGATTCTCTTGCCGGCCACTGGGGAAGGCTGTAAGCGTTTCGTTGGGCAGGGAGACGCTCAGGGAGCTGGACCGCAGAGCGTATGGCCCACATTACTGAAGGGCCACGGCAAGCTGCTCTCAGAGGAACAGATGCTTTTCACAGAACCCTTCTCCTGGAGGCCGGAGCTGATGTGACCGCTGATTGGTCTGTGATTTCTTCCAGCTTTGCTTCTGAACGTTTATTTACCGGGAGAGGGGAAAACAGGACAGTCGTGAGAGCAGACATGCAATGGTCACACGCCCTGTCGGAAGAACAGAAATAGAGGAAATGAGAGGGAATTACTTTTGTCCTCTACTTACAGTATGTCTCCAAAAAGCCCAAAGGAACATAAGTCTTCCAGCTTTGAGTGCATGTGTTTGATACAGCCCCGGAATGTGTGAGGAGAAAAGCAGGAATTTCAAGCATGAGGCTGATAAACCTGTACATGTAAAGTTGAAGGATTTTTAAACTGCCTGCTTATTGGGTGAATTATACGAAAGTGAATATAAAAAAATACTTAAATGCATATACCCAATTTTTATTAACTATTCATTTGTTCTTCATTTGTTTTATTTTGTTATTTTACCAAGATTCTCCTTTGCGTAACATGTTACGGAGTATAAAAATATACAGTAGATAACTGTAATGTTGACCATTATGTTAGTACTTAATAAAGTATTTACAGCTGAAGTCAAAAGGTTAAAAGTTTACACACACCTAGCAGAATCTGCAAAATTTTACCTTATTTTACCCAAATAAGAGGGATCATACAAGTGTGTGTTGTTGTTTATTTAGTACTGGCCTAAACAAGATGTTTCCCATAGTAGATATTTTCTAGATGTCCACAAGAGAAACATGCAAGTATCTTTTTTTTTTTTTTTTTTAGTTTGTGAAGGGCAGTTATAAAAAAAGCTGGAAAACCAAAGAATTGTACCTCAAGATAAACATCAGGCAATGTTCAGGAAAAATAAGGGACTCATGAACAACTATCATTATACAAAAACACGCTGTCTATAATTCAGGTTACAAGTGTACATAAACTTTTGCACAGGGTCATTTTTACTGACCATTTATTTTTATAGGGTCATTATTTTCTCTTATTACACGGCTCTCTGGGATGCTTGATTCTGATTGGTCAGTTGAGACATTTACAGGTTCTTCTTTTCGAATAATAACCGCTCCAAAGTAATAACGCATAGCCGGCACTACTTATGTTTAAAATCCCTCCGCGCCGTTTGGCGCCATCTTGTGACAAACACTGGACAACATAAGGTGCAATAAATAACTAAAATACATCCGTTGTTATAT
>JAUCMU010000055.1:531824-563025 GCA_032275025.1 Enteromius treurensis | reverse complement strand
GCGTCGGGTCCTGATCACACTGTCGGGGCTTATTTCTGCGATAACTACCGGCTGCCTGTACATTATCCCTTACTTGTGGACTACATGTGAACTTCTTTTATATTATATTCTTTTAAGGTCGGAAATAAGAAAACTATACAGAATGTATTTTGGTATCTGTTATTTTGGTAAAAAAAAATCAGCTGTAAGTACTTTAATATATTTGTTTAATAAATTATATATTTATATTTATGCAATATAATACACATTTTGTAATATGTTCTAAAATGTTCCTTATTCAGAATTTATTATTAATAATAATAGTCATAATAATATGTTGTGTTGTATTATTATGTAAAATATTAGTTCTCATAAATATTATTTTTTCTTTTTATTTTGAGGTGACCCAGACATGCTTCCATTAGATTCACCCTGTAACTCTTCCCTGCCCCCCATAAACCTGAATAAATAAATCAGAGTCCCCGTGACATCTCCAACTGTGCAGGCGGTGACTGACATTGTCATCCGTTTATTCCTCTTAAGGCCCCAAAAGGCAAATGCCAGAATATACAATATTCATGCAGCCACTGACAGGCAAACCCAAGGCCTCTTCCTGCTCTCTCTCCCTCTTTCTATTGAACAGGCAAAGAGCCTTTTCAAAGATGAGCATTTGCAGCTAAATGTCCCCTTCACACACAGACAAAGCCTCCTGGGTAATATTTTAGGTCTGATTCAGTGGAGAGGCTGCGTGTTTCTGATTTGGCTGCTGAAACCGAGCTCTCTTAGCTAGGTGCTTCACTCCTGGGGGACAATTTCGGGTGCAGCCAAGATTCACTTCACTGCAGGGCAGATCTTCTAGCAGCTTGAGCTCTCAGCAACATCCTGTTCATTCCTAAAGGCAGATTACGCGTTTCTGCAAATCATATTAATGATGAATTAAATGGAAGACTCTCCTGGTGAGATGACACAAGTGGGCTGTATATGAGAGCCTGCTGGCCCTACTGTGTCTGAAATCTGAGATGAAGGTGCGTACTATTAACATAATCAATGCTGGAGCTGCATCCTTGGTGCACTGCTGGAGATGCTTTTGTTTCTGACGGTGGGCTTTGTGGCGGTCTGCTGGTCAGTGTATTCCAGGGGTCATTTGTTGCTATTAAGGACACTTACCCCAGATTGTCTCACAGGTAGAGCCATATTGCTTCTCTATCACTGCTAAATACATGCCAATTTCCTTCACCTTCATGCTGGATTTGATGATTTTATCTCTGCATAAAGATTATGTGAAATTGACCCATTTAATTTCCTTGATCACATTATGCATTATTTATTAGCGCATGCAATTCAAAAGAGTTTTTTGAGGTACAGTTTATCAAAATCCGGTTGCTTTCTCAGCCACTGAAGCAAGTTTTCTTTTCAGTAACATCATGTCACAATCCAATCAGATCGCGCCCTACATTCTGTCACTCAGAAATATATTGCATTATAGAGGTTAAATGCATTTGGTGTCAATGTCTTTTAAGACGAAATAAAAGATTGACAGATAAAAAAACACTTCCACTTCCAGCAGCCCTCCAGAGCAAATATTATAATATCCACAAACTTTAAAGTGGGTGAATTTAGATGCTTCATTGGGTTTAGATGACACTATCAACAAAAGGCTGTAAGATTCAATGTTATGACGGCCCAACGTTACCGCAAACAGGAGCGAGTCTTTATTGAGACTTTGATTGGATTTGACATGAAAAGCTAAACGGACACTGCGGCAAAACTCTTTCTAGCTTCCTGACTGTGGCTTTCCGAAATTAGGCTGACAGGTCTTTGACAACATCTATTTAAAAAAAAGAGGAGGATTAATGAGTTAATTAATCATTTTATGTCATTCTGAAAAAAGACCCAGGAGAGGCGTCTCACAGCAGACTGGCCTTTTTCTCTTCCTCTCTCTCTCTCTCTCTCTCTCTCTTTCTCTCGCTTCTCTCTCACTTTCTTTTTTTTTATAGGCGAAGCGTAATTGTATTCAACGATATGCAGCAGCTTGCTATTTTGGCCATAGTTCTTAATTATGATTGGTGTTATTGCTCTCCAGAGCAGAGCAAATTGCTGTTATGTTGTTTGCCTGGGCCTAATCTCATTGGCACGTTGTCACAAAAGTAATTATCTGTCATTTAAATTGATGCCATAAGCTCAAGACAGAGGCACACCTGCTGCCACCAGCCAGGCAGAGAGGAGTAAAGATCAGGACTCCTTCTCTCTCTCTCTCTCTCTCTCTCCCTCTCTCTCTCTCTCTCTTTCTCACACTTTCCAGCGATCGTAAAGTACATTACTTTTGAAATACGATGTACAGTAGGCCAAAATCAATATCAAAAATGGGCACAGGGATGCAGATAGTGGTACCATTAGTTGTCAAACTATGTGCAGCACCTATTTTTATGAAACAATTATTTTTGCTATCATTTACCACTCACTAAAAATAACAAATAAATGCACATTTTTGTACTTTTGCACCATTTTAATGATGCGATGCTTATTATTGGTCAGAATTTCAGTAGGTCATATGCAAATTGTAATTCATTCTCAGCTTTCTGAAAAAAGCATTTTCCATGTGTGGATAGATGGATGGACTGAAAAATAGGCACCTGTTTGCAGAGAGTAAGTGAGTGAAGAGCTGTGCAGGTTACTTCATTTTTCTCTGATGCTCCGTGCGGGAGAGTTTTTGGCATGAACTCGGGATAAGTTACCCATAATCCTCTTCAGACCTGCAGCTCTGTGAGGGATCAACTCCTGATGGATAATCTAACACAGGGTTGGCGAATGCTCTTTTCAGCCAATGAATAACATTAAAAATTCAAGCAGCAGAAGAAGGAGACAATGATGAATCTGACCTTATTAATTTTAACTTTGGATAAATAATGCAGGGCTTTCTGTTCAGCCCCTCTCCCTGTTTCTCCACCTCCTCCCCCTGATGGCAGCGCCCCCGTCAGATCTCTGATGATCCATTAACATCCTGTTCACTGAGTCTCCGTCTAAAAACAGCCAAGCGACTGCAGGGTTTTTGTGGAAAGGACAGTGAAATCAGGACGTGCTGCTGAGAGCATGAGAGTGTTCAGGTGGACAGATCTTTTCATTAGAGGTGGGAGGTTGTTTTGTCACTGTTTTCTCACACACAGAACAGCTGCTGTGCAAACATCTTGTTATTTTACAAATGCGCTGACCTTGCTATGCCATTTTCAGATTTCTTATCTTTTTGGAAAACATTCCAATTAACGTTCAAAGTCACGATCACAACAAATGTTTTTTTTCATTTTTAGTAACTCATGAAACACTGCAATCTCCAATAGAGAAGAAGGGGAGTATTTTCTTAGTAGAAAGATATATAGAGAAAAATCTTCAACATTTTTACATGTTATATTTTCAGAAGAACAAAAGGGGTGTTTGGCCATGCGATATAATACTGTACATCCAATTTGTTATCCGATTGACAATCACTATTAGTTCTTTTTGGTGAATCAAAAGTAATAATGTTGCTTATGAGCTGTTCTGTTAATGAAAACTGATTCTTAAGGCTCCTTACTGTATTACTTTAGATTCTCCAAAAATAACTAAAAACAAACACTATAGTATACCAAGACGTGTCACTTGTATAGTTTTAAATGGTAAAAAAATATGTCCGCTCTATTAAATAAAGCCCCGCCTTTTGAGTAAAAGAACCAATCACAAACTCATAAGTAGCTGCCGTTAGAAGTCCCGGTTGCTATAGAAACAGTCAGCGTTCTGAGATGTGCGCTCAGGACTTCGCGAACGCACCAACTGGTCCTGCCTGAAAATAAGCTTTTTTTCGGTTGCTATTCAAGCAAAATAAACAACATTTATAATGCAGCTGTTATCAGATTTTATTGGTGATTTCAAATATGAGTCTGGTTTCGCAGACAAGGCTGTTTCAACTGAAATTAACATGCACTGACTGATCTTAAAATATATCAGTGCCTTTGTTTTGTCTCAAGATGCACCCCAGTAATGGTTTGTTTTCTAAGAATGTTTATAAAAAAACTATTCAAATGTCTTAATTGAACGACGGCATAATCCCGGCTTTGTCTAAGCCCTGTCTGTGAAACCGGCTCTTAATCGTAAGCTTGGTGAAGAGTTTTGGAGAATTTTATGTTTCCCTATTCAAAGGAGCTATAAGTTTACTTTCATATTATGCAGAATTAGCTGAGAAAATGTCTTTCATGTAGAAGCAAAACTGACATTATCCATGAATTATGCTGAAATAAACTGAAAATGAATTAAAATCTAAAATGATTTTAATCAAGAGGGTGTGAACAGAAGTCTGTAAATCTCTTTGAGATTTTGGACCTAATGCAAGTCTAAGAGGTTCTCCTTTTTATTGCAGCTCTGATCACTTTCTTTTTTGAAAATTGCGATACATTTGGATTTGGATTTATTCAGCTCCCCATGCAGCTTTTACTTCATGTTAGCTTAATTCATCCTGGTGAAGTCTAAGCTGGCATAAATGTTTCTGTCAGAAGCTTTGAGAGCAACACAGGAATGTAGTTCACCCTTGACAAATTGGGTTCTGAAAGACGATCCCTTTTGAAAATAAGACCATCAGATTGACGGAAACGAGACGAGCCCCGATGCTTGAGACAGTGGCATAAATAAAATGACAATGAGGAGTAAGAAAAATCCCCATTTCTTGTTTTGTCCTGCTGAGGTTGTCAGTGCTGTTGTTCTGTCCTGATGACCATTTGTGGGATTGGACGGAGGCAGCCGTGCCTGACTCGGGGGCTGATGGTCCACTGATTGCACAGATGTCCCTAAGAAGGCGAGATGCCGTGGAAATGATGGATGACGTGAGTCCTGCCCCTCTGCCCTCGGCTATCAAGCGCTGTCTGGAAAACAACGGAAAACCTCTCAATCAACAGAGACTGTCAGGAAGTTGAAAATGAAACTAGTTTGAGATGTAAAAGATGTGCTGGTGTGTTACCTGTTGGAGAGCTGGAACTCCAGCAAGTTTTTACAGTATGTGTCCGTAAGATAGAGAAAGCTGCATGATATGGCCAAAAATATAGTGCAGTATTGATATTTAGCATGATGTTCATTTACCATTATTTGGCATTTCACATATTTGAAATTACAGTCTGTTCACAATTAAACTTTACAGAATAGCTCTCTGTGAAATCCATTTTCCCCTTAAATGTTGTTGTTGTTTTAAATTTTGTATTTTATTATTTAATAAATTTTATCATCAAAAAGCAATATTTAAAATGTGTAAAAGAAGTCTAACGAATTATAAATGGACAACTAAATCTTTAAAATGTAATATGAAAATATATTATTTAAAACAAAACATGGCATTTTTATTTATTATTATAATTTTTAAATAAGATGCTGCACAACTGAACTTATAAAAAGATGAATTAATTAATTAATTAATTAACAATGATATTGCTAAAAAAAAAAAAGAAAAGAATATATTTCTGCCATAATTGCTATTTTAATTAAAATAATTGAATAATTTAGACTCTCAGAACAGCTCTGGAGTTAAAGTGTACCAGTTTATTGAGCGAGCAGACGCTTGAAACTGCGTGTTTGTGTAACAGAACTGTGTCACGTTCACACAGAGAGACGTATAACAGGCTGATATATTAGCAACATTTACTGACTAGCTGTTGACACATTTATTTCTGCTGTGAGAGACTGTTTGTTATCCATATAGAATAAAAAGGTCTGGAGTTTATCATCATTACTGACATAAATCCAACTAAATCAACGTTTATCATCCAGCCAATATAGTTGGTTTTTGAACAGTAAATGGCTCCATTTATTTGATCCAAGGTACAGCAAAAATTGTCAAATGTTGAAATATTTTAAGCAGTTATTTTAAATAGTACAACTATTGCATTATTGCTTTTGCTGTGTGTTAGATCAAAAAATGCAGGCTTGGTGAGCAAAAGAGAGTTCAATAACACTTTACAATAAGGTTCATTAGTCAACAACATCTACAGCATTTATTAATCTTAGTTAATGATCATTTCAGCATTTACTAATGCATTATTAAAATCACAAATTGTGTTTGTTTACATTAGTTAATGCACTGTGAGCTAACATGAATAAACAATGAACAACTTTATTTTCATATAACTAACATTAACAAAGCTTAATAAATAGTTTAATAAATGCACTGTTATATTTGTTCATATTAGTTTTTAAATTAACTAATGTTAACAAATGACACCTTATTGTAAAGTGTTACCGAGAATTCTTAAAAAAAACATTTGAGTGGTAGTGTATGGAACAGTCAAATTAAATAAATCAACAACAATAGTTGCGAAGGATTTTTTTAATAAAAATGACAACTATCCCCCTTTAGACAATAGCACAAAGATATTCAGAGCAGAATTTCCTTCATCTCTCTCAGTCGGGATCCATAACAATTCTGCCAGTGTTTGACTGTGGCTGCCGGGCTCCCAGCAGAACATCTGAATTCTGACTTATTGACCATCTTCTTACCTGATCAATATTTAATGCCCCCTTTGACAAGATCACATTCAGCAGAGTGAGAGATTTTACACTTCTTGGCCGCCGGTCCAGCAAAAAGACTGGATCTCTTTGGGTGTTATTACATGAAGGAACGGCGTTCGAAGGCCTCTCTCTCCTTGCCTCGCTGACTCGTGTGATTTCTTTTCAGAGGTGATGGAAAACGTCAGAGCCACAGGGTTTGTGGTTCAGACCACACAACCGCAGATCTTTTACACAATTCATGCCTGCGGATAGGATACTGTATTGTTAATTATGTGGGTGAGAAAAAAAATGCTGTCATTTGGATAAACGCCAGGAGGAGAAAAAAAACTGTAAATGAGTGTTTTTCCTTGCATTACGTGAGATCCTGCGGAATAACGGCTGATGAAACTGGACTAATCTTGAGGGAAGAGTGAGATAAGGCAGTTTGGCAGTCACCAGCTGACGCAACACTTTCCCCTTCTATTAGTTATGAATGGGCAAACACACAGGTGCTGTTTTTAATTGGTCAGATGGCCCAGTCTGTTAATATTGGTCAACTGCATACAGCAGCGTCAGTTAAATGCTGTGTTTGTGGGCGGGGTTAAGTTGTTTACTGATGGCCAACTTACAACATAGGCAGGAATTATTCAAATGTGCTACTCCTAAGTGGGATTCGAATGAATAATGACTCATTTAGGCTGTATAGAGTCAATTCTTTCTTTTGGGAGACTATAACTTTATTTACTTTCGGATTTACAACTTTGCAGACCGTTTACATTCATATAATAGCTGCATTATACACTGCATTAAAGGCAGTATTGAAAATGGCATTATAGGGGGACTTTAATTGGTGCTTAATTGTACAAAATGAAATCTTTTCATTGAATTTGTGTTATTTATGAATTATATTCTGATCAGAAGAAAGTGTTCTAAGATGTCGAACCCTTTCTTAATTTGTGAATATGATAAAATAAAGAAAAACGTGGTTGTCATTTAAGATTTCTAATGGTGTTGAGATATGAATTAACACCATTAACCATCATAAGTAAAAAATGAACTAAACTAAATTAAAGAAATTACTGTTGTAATGTTTATTCATAATGTTATTTTGGAGTCCAAGTCAAGACATGCGTTAGATTCAAGGTTTAGCATAGAGAAAGTGTTTTTTTAGCGGAGTAAAAATAGATCAGCTCATATTTTGTTTTGGAGATCATTAATTTGAATAAAAAGCAGCACTCTGGCTTCTCTTGAAGCTGAAGACAAAATATTCAGAAGACTGAGATTAGAAAAACATGTTCTTTTTCAGTCTATTGAAGCATGAGGGTGGTGCCACAAGGAGGTCCACACCTCAGTCATTTAGCCGAAAACACAAGAGACCTGGGCATCGGTCCAACCTGAAGACTATGAGACAGATTCAACTACTGTAAGTCAGGGTCAATTAGACACCGGTGGAGTATTAAAAGCTTATCCTGTGGTGTGATGGGCAGTGCGGACCTTGCTGGGACATCCAACTCAAACAAGCTTCTCATGCTTTGTAGCTGGTCTTTTTTGAGTTGGTAGATCATCTTGAACCTGCAGCAGGGCACCAGCTACCAGCTTTCCAAACTCAGCTTGACCACCTTAATCTGGTTTGACCTAGTTTTCCCGCAGGGAACAGCAGGGGAGCAACGGGCTGTAGAAATGTGTTAGTCTAGCTCTTTCAAGGAGGTGTTTCATTAACAAACATGCCGCTGTACGTGACACTGAGCTGTTTTTAAACATTCACAGCTGAGAGAATAAACCTGTAAGTGCAGCCATATAATCCTGTTCTTTCCACAGCTGCTGTGTGTCCTAGTGTCATGAACTGTCTGCTCATCTCTAACCTGTCTGTCTGTCACCATGTGTGCTACAAAGATATTAAAACACTTAATGTTAATTTACTGAATTCAGTTATTAACTTTTTGTAAGTCAGTGTTAATGTTACTAGTAACAATGTGTTTCTGCTGGAGGATTGTTAGGGTACTGTTAATTAGTTTGCTGCTGTTACAGCATTTGCAATATTCCTGTTAGTTTTGTTCTTTTTAGTTGCTGCTGGAAGTATGCTGTCATATTTAATGTACGCAAGGCTGGGATTGTTGTCTTCAGACAATTAAATCGGCACTTTCATAATCACCTCTGACCAAACAAGGGAATACTGTTTTTCATGGTTGGAATTAATTAAACTCGCACCATGGGACAGGATGACACAGTTTGATAATATATTTTGAGTGATATGGGCCATTGACTGCCTTCACATCGCTCAGGAACAATAATGAGGCAGGCAATAATAATAATAATAATAAAAGAAGAAAAAAATATCTGCTGATTGGGTCACGGCGCAGATTGTTTGTGTGTATTAAATTGTGCGTACATCTCTGAAAGCCGCTGGAAAAGGAGCCCATTGTCAATATGTTTCTTAGCAAATTGCTGTCACTGCTATTGTGGCTGGTTTGATAGATTCTGTGTTTCTGAAATGAGGCAGAATAGATCTGGCTTGGTCAGCTGTCCACTGCAGGGATTTCATTCTGGACATCTGAAATGCTGATTGTTTTTGGCACATGTAGCTAAAGTGACAGCTTCAACAAAAAGCCTGTCTCATTTTTATCAAGGGTTTTATTTATTTGCTCCTTTAAGGCATGAAAAGGGGCTTTGAGAGCGGCTGAAACGGGCGGCGGTGAGCTTTGCTGATGCGGCATATTCAAACATGCAGAACTCCCCAGCTATTTTCTTCCCTGAAATAAAGAATTAAAATAAGCTCCTTTAAAGGCTGATTTCAGATATCAGCACTCCCACGGCATTCCCCGGCTCAATGCCTTTCCTGCGGTTTACGTATGAAGGTTGAATAAAGGACACAAAGCTGCACGGGAGCCTTTGAGTGTGTGTGAGAGAGAGAGAGATTATACAGACCTGAAGAACAGCAAGCTGTAGGAACGGGCTCAACACAACCTTGCTAATTAATGAGATTGGCTAGTTTATGTAGATATATTTATCATTTTAATACGCTGTAGCTTGCCAGCAGTTTTGTAAACCTTTAAATATGATGTGTATTTTGTTGAACATCTGTATGTTAAACTGTTGCAGGTTCTTCTTTTTTTGTTGGCCTTGATGATCTTTTTTTTTTAACAGCATTTATACAACAGTTCTTTCTGGTCCTCGAATCTGATTGGTTCTTAGGAATGTGATATTCTAGTGACATCTAGAGAATTTCCCCATTTGGATCGCTCCACTTCCACTATAATTTGTGTCACAAAAAAGAATGCTTTTTTCCCCCAGAATGTACTTTAGACTTCAAATATGCAGTTTGTTAGTAAAGATAATGTCTATTTGAAAGTTTGCTTTGTTCTGAGCTCAAAAACCCGCCGAGATCTTGTCAGGTTCTTCTGGAATTTGCTGATGGCTCTGATGTTTAGTTATAGGTTATATAAGCATATAGATTTAACCAAAGCAAACTATTATCTGTCTCTGTTATTTGTTCCAGAGCAAATAGTTTTGGCTGAAGGCAAAATCTTATCATGTTATATTTTCTGTATCTTTAATGCTGTATCTTGCTGAATTTTCTAGCAGTTTCCTGTTTATTAAATATTGAAATAAAATAATATTTTACATAAATAATAGTAGTATCTAATATTGGGAAATTACGTGTTTGTGTGTTCATGGTGGTTATTTTGGTTACATATATTGCCATTAAATGGTGAGTCAACAGTAAAGATTTTTATATTAAAAGAGCCACTTTTTTGGTGGACATTCAAGCTAATGTTTTATTATGGAAGGAGACTGAGCCGAAGAATGAATGCTCGCTCAGTCAATCGCTCTCTTAATACTCCACTCTATATAATACAGTAGTTCTGTACAAAAGAGGGTTTTTAAAGACACTGAACCACAGCTTTGCCAAAATAATGGTTATTTAGGGTTTCCATGAAGCACGTGTAACATCCATGGAAAAAGGTTTATTCAGAGTATTAAAATGTTCCTTACACAAAATTAGGTTCTTTTTTAAGGAATGTTAACTAAAATGTTCTTTAGGGAACATAAAATGGTGGTTTTATAGCATGCTAATAATAGAGGGTTTCTTTAACCCATACTGAACTCTGAAATATGTTTCAGACGTTCTAACAAGCAGGAATTAACATTGTAAAGCCACTGAGGACCTACTTGATGTCTCAATAAAATTTCACTCAGCAGAATAAGCATCAGGCTTGCTAAACTAACCTATGAAGCGTTTATATCATCGGGAGAGTAAAGTGGAGCGCATCTGCTTCAGGGCTGCTTTGAACTTTCTGCAGTCAGGATGGCGTGATTGATGCTCTCGCAGCTTCCCGTGTGTGTTCCTCAGTCGCGTTTGCTCTGAGGAAACTATTGATTGGGACGAGAGAAATCATTCAAGCTGATAACGGTAATGAATGAGCTGGAAGCTCGCTTTGGAAATTCAGCACGGCATAATGTAACATTAAAAAAAAGATGTAAGGAAATAAAGATAGGAATGTTGTGTTTGAGTAGTTTAGTGGATTATTATGGACATACAGAATCAATATTTAAGGAAGAGCACATTGCATGTCAGTCATTTTTTTAAGCTATAGTGTAATTTGGCACTAGATTGCAAAAATAATGACCAAACAGGTACTGATTTTCGGTGATGATTAAATGGAAGCCGTTATATTAACCACATGACAACACATGCTCCAGCGAGCGTAAAAAGCTTTGGAGAGAGCATAACTTTTTCAAATTAAACCGTTATGAGACCTTAATTATTTCATTGGAATGGGGTCAAGGATGAACTGCAAAAATGTAATTATATGAGATCAGCCAGAACTCAAAGGTTGTTTCAGACATTTGGCAGCATGGCGCAGCTGCTTAGCCAGTGAAACCGCTCAAAAAACAAACCTGTGTCGACTCAATAAAGATAATGTGAATCTGGGCAAAAAGAGGATATTAGCCAAACACGTTTTAGAAACATCTCATCTCTTGATAACCGTGGTTTGGGAGAGGGCAGACGTTTTCCCAGAGAACTTCTGCCGTCACTTCTCTCCGCCAGCGCGGCTGTTTTTCCCTCCCAGAAGGTCGTTTGGTTAATGCACATTTTGGTCTTCACAGGCTCTTAACTGCTTTTTAATCAGTGATTATTAGAGATGTGGAAGGCTGTGCAGGCGCCGGAGTCCCCAGACGCAGAAGAGTGCCTGTCAATATGTCATGTCAATTAGCCCACCGTGAGACGGCCCCCTCCACAGCAGATCTACTCTAATACTTACCTCCGCCTGCACGAGGAGGAAAATGATCTCATCGCTCTGTGTTCAGAATGACTTACAGCTATTTTTGAAAGATAGTAGTACGCCGTGTGTATACTGTGGCACACGGACTCATTTCTGTATGTGAGGAACATCTGGAACACCTGCTGTTTGAATAAATATGCAGTGCGTGGCCTGTGTAATAAAAATGAGGCTGACCTGACCTTTCATTCCAACTAGACTGAAAAATGTAAGTTTCAATCTGTAATTTTTTTTTTTTTTATATGTTTGTATACGTGTACTGGAAAGAAGCATATGACATTTGAGATTTGGCAAGTTGAAAATAAAAAAGTTGGCAAATTATGAGCAAGATAATTCAATATAAATGTGAGCAACAATATAAAAAAGCAAGCAAAATACATAAGAAAAAAAAATTGAGTAAACAAACAAACAAAATTTCAAAAACAATTATTTAAATATCTATATTTTAGATATTTGTTTTATAATTAATGTTATTATAAAATGTTTTTATTTGTATTAATTATACATTTATATTATTTAAAATTATTCAATTTATATATATATATATTATTTTAGATTAATATTTCTGCAAGCACTTGGAAATAAAATGTCAGACCATATTTATTTTAGAGATAAAATATGTCATATAAATGTTAATCATAATCATTCATTGAACATTGCAATAATTGCACACATTTCACATATTTTAATTTTGTTGTTTTAAAGTGTACACTACAAAATTATTTACTTTTTGCTCAGAAATTGCTAGTGAATTTTTTAAATACTTGAAACTTGACGTAAAACATCACATTTTAAAGACTTAAAAATTGAAAACTCCAATAATCTTGTAATTTCGTTGAAAAATAAATATTTCGTTTCAATCTTGTATATCAAATAATTTTCCTATTGTAATGTCATCTGAGAACTATGCTGTTTCACATCCTTAGATGTGTACTGTAGTGCTGTCGCTTCCCCAACATTCCTTGAAGTTCTGACCAAACTACTCTACGCCAAGTCAATCTGCAAACACTCGCAATCTGCTTCCATCTACTCTTTGGCAGAGTTTGTTTGTATCGTGAGTGTCGAGGACGTGTCTCCATGCACTCTGAGTGCTTATTTACCTTAATGTATTCTAAACATAGACCTGACACACTCACCCTTATCAAACATATCGTTAATTGCCAATTAAACTTGAGCTTCAGACTGATGCTTAATTACTGTTAACGAGAGCCGAGTTGCCGCGAGGTCTGCTCGGCTCCCACACACCTTTACCGCTTGTAAACACGTAGCTGATCCGCCTGTAAAGAGCATCATGCATATTCATAGAGAATCGGACACGCCTCTAAAGACAAGCTCCTGACGGGCCGCCGTTGCTTGAACCGTGAGCGGTTAGCGGCCTACTAGTTTATATGTATCGTTGAGAGCAAACCGCAGGAGCAGGACCATGCTGAGCTGACAGAAAAACCCTCTCATGACACCTGCATATGCAAATCCCAGCACCACAGGCCTGCAGAGACCATCTCACCATGAGCTCAGAAAGAGAGATACAGAACGAGAGCTACTTTTAGCGCTGAAACAGACGGATTAGATGTATATGGGGAAATAGGGACGATTATTAACGCATTGATTAAAAACACAGCAGTTCAATTGTTTTTCACAGAATATGGTGTGTATATACTCCATAAATTACATTATGTGAAGCGAGAGTCATTCGATTTTTGGTCATGGGCATATTTTTGCGTCTTACAAACACAATCAATGAAAAGCAGATTAGCATTTTTTGCTGACTGGGTGTCGTTTGAAGAAAAGCTAGATGGGAAGCATTGGTAAACATGACAGCAAAACAATATTTAGCTTTTAATGAAGGCAGGCTGTTTGTTTTCTCATATATTGGAGATTAAATCTCATCAAGCCCCTTTGCGGTTTGAATTATATTATTAGAGCGCACAGTAATTACTGTACAGTAAGCTGGTGGCGGGATGAATGATCTTTATCTCTGACAGAATCATATATTTGACCTGTCATCTCGTCTGAATGAATGATTCTATAGGCTTGCTTGCGCCACATCTGTAGTTAATACCGTTCAGCTATTTTGGTGAACTCTAAAAAGATGAAAGTTTAATAAGGCGCATTTGACAGCATATATATGAGAACCATGTATTTTTATCTATCGATCAGAGGAAATATTTCTGGAACTAATAAAGATATGTGTGGCAATAGGTTTTATACCTCTGCGGATTATTTGCCGGGAGTTATTGTTCGGCTTAAGCAAAATGTGAGTTTCTATTATACTACAGCGGCTAAGCACAGTAAAGCCTTAATATCCATTTATGAAGATATTCATTTCATATTCAGCAAAATTCATGAGGTAGAAAATGTTATTATAGAGCCCATGAAAGCCAAAATGAGCCAATTGAGAAAGAAAGTTTTCATGTGGGTCCACGTATGTGATCGGCTCATCTGAACAAAAGAAATCGTGGTCATATCATTCTTTTATTAAAGTAATTGTATTACTTTATTTTTTCCCACTTTTTATCCACTTATGTTTTAAAGGGTTTTTGTGAAGAAGAAAAAAAATAGTATTTCATTTCACAATAAAATGACTTATCTTAGGCCGGGAAGGATGTTCTTGAGTTCTGAGGGTTACATTTAAAAATTTTTTTTTTTTTTAATTTATTTATTATTTTAAGCGGATAAAGGAGAACATTGCCGTGCTGTCGGGCAATGCATTGCAACTGGTGTCAGAATGACCTAAATTTACCCTCTAAACTCTATAAAATGGACAACATAGCATTCATGGTGCTCTTTACATCTATATGTATTGACACTTTTCCAGTCCTTACTCCATAACAAAATTAATTTCTTAATAGAAAAATCTCATTTCGGCATGTTCTAATGAGTAATGTTGTTTCAAATCAAGCAACAGGTTTGTGTTGCCTCATAATATTAATAATAGAACATTTTTGTCTCTGAGAAATGCATATTTTATAGTAGCTTGAGCTAGAATGCAGATGCAGATTTATGTTCATTATCAAAAGTTTATGTATACTCATTTAAAAATAGTTTGAGGTGTTTTTTTAAACCATTGGTCTTGTAGATTAAAATGTCTGAAAAACTTTTGGGTTTTAGTTTTTCATATTGATATGAAACTACTGACATTTCTCTCAAAGTTAATATTCGCGTTTAAACAACTCTTTTTGCTTTGGATTGTTTTAACTTAGGAAGAGTATAGATATCAGTATTTGTGGCATCATACTTTTTCACATTGCTGTTGGGTGACATTATGCCACTCCTGATGAAAAAGAAAAAAAAAAGAGCAGCTCTGCTTTGTTTTGATGACTTATGATCATCTATCTTCCTCTTCTCATATCAACCAAATGAGACGTGTAGGCCTCCAGGTCTCCAACTAGGCATTAGATGACCAGGGGCCTCGTTTATAATGTATGCGTATGGACAGATTTAATCGTATAGTGTGCATACCGTATGCTAAAATCCACTCCAACTTCATATTTCGAAAAACCGTCTTGGCTGCGGAAGAGTGCTTAGCCTCACATCAAAGTCTGAGCAGACTTGCATAATTTTTAACAACAGAGTATATAGCAGGTTTTTGAAAGTGTAATCTGTTCTTGATAATTGTTGATATTTTATATGTCATTTTTATATGATATTAATTTGGAGTCGTTTACTAGGCAGAGAGATCATTTGCGATTCATAGATTTGACATCTGAAACGTTTTCCGTTCGTACAATACGATTCTATGATCCTACAATTTACAAAGGGTCACTTCCAGTGCTGCTCAGAGGAAGATTTTAGATGTGAGACTGTTCCGTTTTATACACATTTTGTTTGTTGGACGAGATTTTCGCTGCTATCTGGAGATTGCACGCGACATTGCCCGGACGTTGATGGATTAATACCTGTCTGGAAGTCATTTGCTAGTCGGATTTCTGATCGTGAAAACACTTTTGAGCCTTGCATCTGTGGGGATTATTCTTTTTTTTCAATTCTTCGTTCCGTGTCTTCTCTCTATCAGTACTCGAAACTGTTGCAGCTACGTGTTCATCACAGCCGACCTCCACCTGCCTTGTACTTACATCAGGATGTTGTTTATATACCACGCCGTAAATATGTCTTCTGTGGATCGCGCCGGAGCTTTCAGATGGACTCTACGAGTTCAATTCCATCCTTTTCATCATCAAGCCCTCGTCCTCGAAGCAAACATACTCGTACTGAGGATCCCAGTCTGTTAGCAAAACTAACTAAGGCGACTAACGTTACCATAAACACAGTTAAGAACGATCTTTTATTCGGATTGTGGAATATTCGCTCACTTTCCAACGAAGGACCTTTTGTGAATGACCTGCTGACGGATCGTAAGTTCAATTTCTTTTGTTTAACGGAGACTTGGCAACAAAGTAATGACTTTTTTCATTTAAATCTTTTATTCCCCCTGGATATGTTTTTACAAGCAAACCACATCATGTTGGACGGGGCGGGGGGCTTGAAATATTGCATAAGGAGAAATGGAAAGTTATTATGAATTAGTTGCATTGCAAATGAAATCAGTTGTTCCAACCATTCTTGCTGTTGAGTACAGGCCTCCAACGGCCAATCCTGTATTTTTTCAGGGGTTTTCTTCATTTTAACCTCTCTCTGCTCCTTGTCCCCTAATATGGTTTTGGTTGGTGACTTTAATATCCATGTGAACGATGCAGAAAGTTCTTGTTCAAAGGAGCTTTTATCATGTTTTGATTGTTTTGGATTGAGTGTCTACTCATTCAAAATGTCCTACTTTTATTACTTAAGATTTATCACTGTCTGATCACATGTCGATGTCTTTTAATGTTGTTTTATCTATATCCAAGTCTAATCTGAACCGTACCATTACTTTTCGCAATATTAAGAACATTGATGTTCTTCCACACTTCCATGTATAAACTACCCTTGGACTCTTCATGATTTAGTCCAGCATTACACTGATCATTTGCAAATGATCCTTGATGTTTGTGCTCCACTGAAAACCAGGAATGTTTCGTTTGTCAACTCTGCACTCTGGTTTACATCCAAACTTCGTCATCTTAAGGTCAAGGGTCATCGTTTGGAACGGTTAGGTGATAAGACTGGACTCGTGGTTCGTAAAGATTTGTATGCTTACCATATGAAAGTTTGCACTTTCCACTGCAGAAATGAAATAAGTTGGTCTAGTAAGATCTGATGTAGGAGACACAAATTCACTTTTCTCTTTGATTAACACTATCTTAAAGCCAACTGAGTTTTCAAATTCTCATACTTTATTAAATTGTGTTAAGGATTTATGCTTTTTTTTATAATAAGAAAATGTAATTAATTCATCAGCAAATGGCTCCACCTAACTCTGATTGTAACACTTCCTCTGGGGTGCGTTTCCCGAACAACGGTGTTGGGCAGAGCTGCAGGTCCAATCCTTGTGGGATTTTCCAAATCTCAGCCTGGCTTTTATCTTCTTCTCATGGATCAGGGTTTTTTTTTTTCTAGCTTTGCAGAACGTCAGTCTTGTCCCTACGAGTCTGTTTCAAACCCTCCTTACTATGCACTTCACCCCAGCTGATGCTGCGGCTTTTGAGTGAGTTTGGTGGTCATCCCGGTCAGTGGAGAGTGGTTGTATCCTATGCCGGTCTGTAGCCTTGTTGTCTCGATGTATCCTGCCGCAAGTGAATCCAGAAATGAACCCTTCGGTTCCTCACTCAGAATTTTTCTTTTTATCATGGTCAATCACTTAGGAGTTACTTCTAGCACTGTTTTTGTCTTCCAGCTGCAAAAATGTCAAGAGAATATACTTTTCCGCGTTAAATAAGATTTGGCTGAGATGATCACCTAAACAGTACTTGACTAAACAGAATAAAGTGGAATACAGCAGACACTTAATGGAATGGCTTCCATACTGTACATATAGTTTGTGTGTGTTTTATGCCATTTTTGTCCAAATAGATTGATACCTACAGATTCATGCCATTCACTTTAATGTCATTTTGATACATACTCAATAACAATTGCCTCTAAAATTTTCAAATTGTTGCTCTGCGATGACTGACAGGCTACAATTCAAGTAACCCAAAAAAAAAAAAACTGTGCTTAGGAAGGCATTGAATCCGTTAAACGCTGAAAGGACCAAGACAAACCATCATGGACCAACTTACAGACAGAAGGTTAGTGACTTATGCCATCAGTATTGAAAGTCTGTCTCACTAATTGATCAGCATCATGTTTATATCAGGAAATAATGTCGAACATCTGCAGCCTTCTCTGGAACCTTGACAGATCCAAGTATTTTTCATCCAGATGACATTGTGTCTTTATGGAAGACCTGCTGGTATTTGCTGCACAGAGATCTCATTGAGACAAGGACAAGGCATGCGTGACAGAGACACGGGCCACTTGGTGAGTTGAGACAGCTGGACAGGCCCTTATGAGTCAGACCTGATAGGACAACTGTCGCCAAATATAGTTCAGGCCTGAAATGCAGGGCCACTCAAACTTGCAGATTTAGCATTAAAAATGGTTCATGCTTTTCACAAACATGTTAAGCAGCACAACTGTTTTTATCTTTGATACGGTAAAACAAGTAATAACTGAAGGATCATGTGACACTAATTTTCATTTTAAAAAAAAAAAAGGTTCCTTACGACTTGTTGTGTCATGCAGACACTATTGTATGTTGTAATTAATTCATTTAGCATGAAATTAACTTAATATTTCCTTTTTTGTTCTCTTTACAGTTCAATATCCTCACTAGTGGAGATCCTGGGTGTGTGCAGACTTTCCTGTGCCATCAGACAGTCAGCATTGTCCGGGGTCCAGTACCAGCTGAGCAGAGTTAAACGGAAACTCTAACAGAGCTTGCTCTTCAGGTAAAACAGACCTCCCAAATTCATGAAATTGTATCAGCTACGATGGACCCACATTCTCATTTACATGTCAGGGCCTTAATCATATAAAGGGAGTTCAGTGCATTTGACCGTATAACACAGCCTTCAGTGCCTTATCACTAAATTCCAAGTGTTTGTGTATTTCAGTGCCATACCCGAAAGATGATGGGGAAAAAGATAATGCTGGTCTTACAGCTCATTCAAAATGTAGTTAAATGACACATGAAGATACGGCTAAAAGAAAGAAAAAAAATGACATTAACATCAATAACCAAAAACAAAGAAAACCCTGAATCAAAAATGAAATCAGTGAACAAACATCTTGGTTTCATTTTTAATGTTTCATTTTTACAGTTTTGTTTTACATTTGAACATTACAATAGTTTTCTTTCCTCGCTCCGTTCCTTTCAGTTGTTTAAATATTACGTGATTGGATCTGTAAATCGTTTCGAGGCTCTGACGTTTAGTGCGTTTGCCTCCAGACTACACCAAATAAAACAAAAGTCATCAAACAAAACAGTTTACATCTTCAGCAGGAAAAAAGACACATTTACATCAGAATATACATATCAGATCATTTAACATTAAAAATCAGCATTTTTTTTTTTTTTTATATATATATTTATATATATGCGTGTTTGACCTACAACAGCTTTTCAACTTGAAAGAAAGAAATCAGCAGCTCTCAGGTCAAGATTTTTTTTTTCAGTGTCTTCAACTGGCTGTGTATTAAAATGCGTCAATACTTCAGATAAAAGGTTTGCTATGTCCTTGAAATGAAATCTTGAGCGCACCAGTAATAGATTGCTTTTCGTTTGGCTTCTTCTCAACCTGCGTTTGGACGCCAGCGGCAGAAAAATAAAAGCAACATTCACTGAACAATTTTTCATACATCAAATCTCTGTAAGGTCACTCGTGACAGCTAGCATGTGCAAAGAGAAAACCGTCGTTCTTTTTGTACACAGTGCAAAGCTTCCTCTGTACACTTGATCTGCTCTGAATAAATTAAATCTCACAGGACTGAGGTATGATTCATTAAAAAAATGTTTGCCTTCTTCAGCCAAAATAGAAATAAACCGCTTCGTTCACGTACAGTCCACGACAGGTTCCAAAATCAAGAGGAACGTCCTCTATTAGACAACATTAACAACAACAGATAACATAGTAAGCTTCTTTTTTTTTCTTTTTTTCTCGGGAGTATAAAAGTGTCAGAATGTGCAGAACACAAGAAAAAGTCCTTTCGTTGATCACTACACAGTGTGCTTTGGACGAGAGTGGTGTTTTGGAAAGTTTCAGCTCATGTTACGTGCATGAGTATGCTGGTATTACACCTGTAAAATGATTCAGCTCATGTACATTTAACAAATCAAAGTATTCATTTTTTCACCTGTCGATTTAATTTCACCCTGATTTTTTTTTATTTTTTAAACAATACCAGAAAAATATGCCTGAACCGATTATATGCAGTGAAGTATATTTACATTTCCTTCTCTTATATTTAAATCACCACGTTTTCATTGGATGGGGGGGGGTTACATAATACATTATTTTTCTTCTCTAATTGACAACAACAACAACACACAGATAGATATATATAGATATATATAAAAAGGACCATAAAAATATTGGAGTCCTCTCCCTCTGTATTGCCCAAAAATAGGTCATTATGATCAACAATGAGACTTCACAATTAAAAACAGCTACTAAGATTTTTTTTCTTTTTTCCAATAGATGAATGACATGGTGTCTTTCGGCACGGCGTCTGTCCATATGTGCAAAATTAAAAGTTCACTGGCACCAAAATTTAGGGGGGGGTGAAACCTGACGAATCGCAACTGAATAATTCACTCATCTAAGTATGTTTTTCTAAAAGCTGAAGTCATTTAAAAAGCGTACAGAAAGAAAAAAGCTTGTAGAAAAGAAAAATGTCCTGCGGTGACAGCAGGGTTGGATTAGTTACAGCAGTTGTGATGTTTGTTTTCTGAGATGATCGTATTTTTCTTGTCCTCTCTGTTTGGTTGCACCGTCCTTGTCCATTCACCAATCAAAACCTGTAGTGCTTGAAGTCAATGACATCAACTGTACATGAACCAATCAGAGACTCCAGACATTTTTCCAGGGCCTCCCGATGAACTCTGCTGAATCAAAACCAATAAGAGTCAGGAACAGCATAAAAAAAAGAGTATCCGAATGAGTGATAAAACATGCATACCTTCAATCAGATGGTGCTGAGTCTCCGTTAATCTTTCAGTGGTATCCATTTGTAAATGCTGTGGCGATCAAAGGACCCTAAAAGCAGATCACGAGTAAGATGCTGAGCACAATTATCCTAGCTGTACGAAAACTGTGAATCTAGCACACTGACACTTCTTTTATGAAGGCTCTGAGATTGATTCTTCAAGAATTCCACTTTAATATTTATTCACAAATGATATTGATAAGAGTGCCAATGAAATCTGTGCTTTGACTGTCCGCGACAGCAGACCTTGCTCAGGAAAAAAAGCATGGCTAGTAGGGCAGCAGCAGATGTTTTGTCCCTGGCAGGATTCGTAATTAGTCTACTCAGAAAACCAGGCTTCCTAAAAATGCCATTTAGAAGATTTTCTTTTCCAAACTGAATTTAAAATGGACTTTGTACAGAGTGACAAGAGCTTCTACTATATGTGACGTCATAAGGCCGAATCTGAATGAGAAAGGGCTCTTAGTATATACCTTCCGTTTCAATTATTCTGCTAATAGAGCTGCATCGGAGTAACTATGAGGCCTATAAACATAAGGAAAATACAAAAAGAAAAGCATTTGTCCTGATTCCTCTTCCGTGGAGCTGATCGCTCCTGAATAAATAAACCCTGCCTACTGTCAGACTGCGTTTGTGAACTTACAAACCCACACGGCTGATTTAGAGGGCAAAACGGCAACCTGTCAACAAGCCTTTCTGAGAAACACAGCCGCTTATCGGGCCTGTCATCAGACTATTGTGTGCATGGCAGGAGCGGATCTGTCTAATCCATACGAATAAATCAAAGTCAGTCTCACACCCGCTGCTTTAGAGGGCAGGAAGGAAAGGCTTTCTTAAATTTATATTGGCTTTTCTGCCAGGTTTCCTCATCTTAAGAATTGCATGGAAGGACTTTATTTTGTTGTGGATGTGTGTTGATACTATGAGAGAGAAGAGGAGGGTTTCCAGTAGGTGATGAACTGGTGACACGTGCCAGAAAAATAAATGGAGACGAGCATTTTAGTTCTGCGTCATTTCCCGTGTTAATGTTCTGCACTGAGACTTCAAGAACTACACACACACATCTATCAGTCCAGCTGAAAGAACACGCACTAAAATTGGAATTAATCACAGCACAAAACGGCACTCAGTCAGAAACACACTAATGCAGATGAATAAAGTTATGAATTCATGCGGTGACATGTTTTATTTAGATGCCAGGATGCAGAAACGAAGTATAACAGATTAAAGTTTCTGCTCACTTCAGTTTCCAACCAGCAGTTTATATTCCTTTCATTAGTCAGTTGTCTTTATACACTATAAACAGCTGTTTATGAGCAGTTCTTCACCAGTTTAGCCATTAAAAGAAGGGCTTTTTCTTTCAAGAAGTGACAAACTACAGAAGCAATCTCTGAAGTAAATGTCTTGTTCAAGGGGCATAATGGTGGTAGTTAACAGATCAGCCTGTGTAGAATCAAACCTTTTTAATTACCAGCTAAGATCTTTATCCACTAGGAGACATCACTCCTAAATTTCTCCTCCTCATTACTGGCTCAGAAGTTTAGTAATAGTTCCGCCAAAAATAAGAAATTCTGTCATTTCCTCAATCTTTGAATCTAGTCTTGGTCCATTTTGGTTAGGAGACATGCGGGAAACATAAAAACAAGGACGTTTTGGTAAACCAAAATACCACAGAACCACTTTAGGATTTTAGAAGATTAAACCACACGACTCTAATGGACCACTATTATGACCTTTTATATACTCCAGATGAAAACTAGCCTCTAAGTAGACCACCCACAAGCAATAAAATCTGCCGTAAATACTCGCATTAATCAAAATATATGTGCTTCATTTGGTTGAAAAATGTATTTGCGAGAATGGGGTAAATAATTAAATTTCAATTTGGCACCTCATTATAAATGCTTTCTTCAAACTGAGATCCGTGCTGACACCGAGCCGCAACCTGACGTCAGTGACATCTGCAGACAGGCTCCGTGCGCTCCCTGACAAAAGCCAATTAAAGCAAGTTTTTGTGCAACGCAGGGGCTTTTGTTTGGAGACGGTGTCAAGAGCATCTGCTAGTTACAGGGACATCTGATTTTGACAATTTGCTCATTTCCAACCACGCCGGCTTTTGCTTTCCCTAAACTGTTTGTGATGCTTCTATTCCCCAAACAAAACATCAGCGAGACGTGAAGTGTCAGTCTAACGGAGACTCGTGACTCATTGGGATATTTCTGAACATGTGGAATGGAATTAATTCTTCTGATATTCTTTTTTTCCCAACTTGGCGTTTTTAAATTGCTGCGCTGACAATCAAGCTCTTGCCATAAAAAAGTGAGTCACAATAGAGGAACAGCCAATCAGACAGATTTCTCAGCTGGAGGTTGAATATAATTAAATGTATGATGGACAAAAGACAGAAAGTGAGAACTTTCTCTGCACTTTCGGATCACATCAGTGTGACTGAGGGGTGTAGGAGAGCTGTACTCACTGCGATACTGTGATTGAACCCGGAGCCCGGCTGAGGGCTGGCAGCACTGATGTAATTTCCCACTGCTGAGTCCTGACTGCTGGGGCCGTACAAGTCTGCCACGGGTCCGGGACTGTTTGCACCGGGGAAACCTCCAGGCCGTGGAGGGTTAGCACCTGTGCAAGACATGCATCAGATTTCTGGTAAATCTTATTTCAGTCACTAACAAGGCCACTAAGGTAGCAGAGAGTGTAGTATGTGACAGGATATGTACACAACCGTTTAGAGAGAAAGGTTTAGAGACATTGCAATTTTATTTATTGACATAATGACATTTTACTTAGCAAGGATAAATAAACTGACAGAAGTGACAGTTCTTTTGACCTTTCTATTCAAAGAATCAGTATCAATAAAAATAGAGAGATAGATCAGCATTTTAAAAGATTTCTGAAAGATCCTGTGCCCCTAAAGTTTAAAGTAATGCTGCCATTTAAACTTTAAACTTTTTTCTAAATATTCAGCTTTTCCACCACAGGAACAAATCATTAGAACAGAAGACAGTTCTTTTAAGTTATAATAGTATTTCACAGTATTCACATCTTACTGCATTTTTTATTAAATAAATGCCCCCTGTGAACATGAGACTTCTTTCAAACGCTTGAACTTTTGAACGTTAAAGGGATACTCCCCAAAAATGAAAATTCTGTCATTAATCACTTTACTCCCATGTTGTTCCAAACCGGTAAAAGCTTTGTTTATCCTCTGAACACAATTTAAGATATCGCAAAGCTTGTGACTGTCAAAATGCAGAAAATTATGAAAGAGACCGCCTTCGTCATTGTCCAAGGAAGAACACTACTTTTACAGGTTTAAAACGACATGGGTGATTAATGACAGAATTTGTTAACCCTTTAATGCATGCCATGTCACTTACATGGTACTGTATTGTATAATGTTCATTAAATATAGGGCTGGGCGATATATATATCGAACGATACATTATGCGCATCTCGTCAGTAAACCCTGTTCTTTGATTAGCTGTTTTTAAATACAGCGCCAGCTTATGAACAGATCCGTAGATCACTGACAAGCTGCGCCCTTGAATTACCCGCGAAACGCGTAGCTTGTCAGTGATCTACGGCTCTGTAAAATGTAAAAACAAATTGTTAGTGAATGTGTTAAAAATGGTAATAACACTGTCATGGGCCATTCGAACAGGACATGTTGTGTTTTAATTGGACTATGCAAACTAAAGTATAAGGGGTTTAGCTGCTGTATTTTAAGAAACTTGTATTTAAAAACAGCTTAACAGAATTCAGAATCATCCTGTATGAACAGCCTTCACATGTGGACAGCATATAGATTAAATAACACCCACACCATCCATACAAAACTGCACACAGCCACATGCTGTGCTGTGCATTAAAGCAGGTCTGATCGAAGGACAGGGCAGAGAGAAACAGGCTTTCCTGTTGCGCTGAGCGCTCTGTGAGCAGAGATTTCAAATGAGCGTGAACACGCATGTAAAGATCCAGCTTCCTTTCTGACTGCTCATTCCTCACATCTCTCTTCCCAGTGACAGAATACAGCTGGAGCTGAAGAAACCCCCAACATCCGCGACTGCAGTCACCACAGGTATAAACCAGATGAGCGGACGCTTGGAATGTTCAATGTGAGGTAACGTCGTCACACACGGCATTGACCTTTATATTCAAATTATCCTCTTATTTATTAAAACCCCTCACATTCATAATTTTAATGTCAAAGATGGCCTGCCTGCAGAAAGCTTATGAAGAATTTATCCATTTAAGTATATATAGAAATAAATGTTTAGTTTAACAGTTAAGTAACGTAGATTGTTAAAATGATGACAAGACAGCATTAACTAACTCTCTGGCTGTCTTATCGGAGCACAATGGCTTTCCTCGTTTTCGCAGTCATTTTATGTGTGTACTGTAATCTTTATTCCATATAATTGCTAAATACTGTAAAGGTGAGTGCCGTGCTTTCTCTCGCTTTGCCAGGAATAGGATTTATGCTCTAAATTAAACCCTGGGGCTAAACCGTTACTGCTATTAGCTTTAAAAGCTAAACATGACTTACATTTATTGGCTTTGACTGGTAGCTTAGCAGCACCCATGCTAATTAAACCCGCCGGCCTGTGATTACGCAGCGTGTTTCTGAGACACAGGTTACTCATCTGTCCCGCTTCGGCTCCCAGTGTTGGGCTTTTAATCGATGTCACTCTGCGCATCCTTTGGCGGGATTATAAAGTGTTTTTGCTGAGCAAAGCTGCAAACCCACGGCATCTGTATTGACCCCTGAAAATCCTCACAATGCACTGACCGTGTCCAAGTTGCCACAGCAACAAGCATATAGGAGGAATTTGTACAGACCTTCATATTAGGTCGTTTTTAATAGATCTATCTCAAAATGCTCTAAACACATACTGAAGCAATATTAAGGTCATACATTGCAGCATTTAAGTAGAAAATGAGTTTTTGTTACTAATGTCAACAGAAACAATAAAACTAAAGGATGTTGTTTTGCTTGGCTGATAAAAGCAGCTGTGTGTTCCCAACACTTCTATAATATGGCATGCACTGTAGAAAAATGATAAGAAAATGTATCATTTAGATGATATACACTCCAGGCTGGATTTAGATTCAGCTTTTATACTGTGAATCCAGAGTTAGCAGCCTCAATGAGCACAGGTTAGGCTCGAATCCAAACCCACATCTACGTGATCACTGGTGTAAAGCAAGAGAACTACAGATATTTTCCTGTTGGCTGCCAAATGAAATGAGGCAAAAGAAGTAGGACAGAAGGAGCCGAATCTCAAAGATCCACGACACCTGGCCTGGCACAAGCTGTGGCGCCGCAGTGATTAGGACACTACTGCAGATGGGCCGCACAACGCATGACTTCACTATCTCAAGACAATGAGGCTTAACGTGCATCAATTGATCCACAGATTCAAACCATGGCTGGAAGGTTGTTTTCTAAACAGCCAGTCTTGCTAAACTTTTCATTCCAACGACTAGCATTTACACATATGCAATGTGAGAGACAGGAATTTGGCTGTGTTGGTGAGATCAGCCATGCAAATTTATATTATTTATATCAGGGAAAAAAAAGTATTTCCCAATACATCAGAACAAACGACTGCCAAAGTATGCCATACACACCTGAGCTCTTAAAGTGGTCCGGGCTTGGGTGGTGCTGGGAGGGTGAGTTGCAGGTAGAGGTGACGTGCTCGCTTTGCAGCATCTGACCCGTATGGGGCCCCAGGGTGGCATAGTCAGCAAAGGAGCAGGGGGCACCCCGCTGGTCACCGGGCCCAGAATAAAAGCCATAATCAGGGAACCCTGGGAAATACACAGAGTAGGTGGGATGCCGTCATTGAGAAAATAGGTGTTTGTGATACACAGAGATGAAGGGGCGTATGTGTGACAAGAAACAATGTGAGAGTGAATGATGCCCATGTACACACACTTATACTCAAATTGTTAATAAACTGTCACAGAGATGCTAGGAAAGGTCTAAAGAGAAACTAATGAATGAACATGTTAGATACGGCAAATACAGTGATACAGTACATAAAATATGGTTCAACAGAGTTCCATTGATGTTTATTGACAAATAAACTAAAAAAAAAGAATGTTAGACATCATTAACAGCCATGAAGACACTTTGCAATGGAGGATTATGAATGCCTCAGAGGACGTGATTTGACGGCTCCAGCAATGCTGACATTTATAGCTGGTATTTTCAATCCTACGTGTGGGTTTGATATACAGAGGGCATTAAAATCCTTCATTGGCCTTTCAGAAACAGTAAGACGATCCAATCAAAGAAAGCGGGGATCCACCACACAGGCTTTTCATCTTGTGTCTCCCCTGCTTTTTTTTTTTTGCGTTTCATTGGATCTGGGACCTGCAGGAGCGTCCTGGAGCTGTGCTGAACATCACAGCGCTGATTATGCCCTCAACAGCTGCCAAGAGTAATCTGAAGCTCTAAGTGGTTTCTCTGTCATCAGCTTCGCAACTTTCCCTTACCGTCCGCGGTTTGTGGGCAAAACGCCTGCCTGTCAAATTACGCTCAAGTGCTTGAGGAATGGCACCGCTCCAACACCGCCTGCTTACTGTAATACGTGACTGGAGGAAATGTATTCCTGTAATGATTCCAATGACATCTCTATCTGAACTCAAGCTTTACGTGGAGGATTCAGTGAACGCGTACACTGTATCAAAACATGTGTGCATATAAACATACGCAGATGAATGCATATGACCCTGATTTCTCTGAAAGTGCTGAATTTAGAGCGTAGCCATATTAAATAAACAGTTTACCCCAAAAAATAATAATTGTCATTTACTCACCTTTTATATTTTCCTTAGCAACACAAAAGCGACATTTGGGGTCATTGGGGTCTAATATTATTTATGTCTTTCATTCTAACCACTCTTCACATTATCTTCTTTTATTATTCAATAGCAGTTTTGAATCAACAGTAAACTATGTCTGTCTGAACTATTCCTTTAAAGGTGCAGTGTGTTATTTTTAGCAGGATCTAGGGGTTTGGTTATTGTGAATATTATTGTTACTCATTGATCATTGTCTCAGATTTATTCGCTGACTTAAGTTACATTTTTTGAATGACAGTTAGTAGGGTTGGGTGACGCCTACCAAATTGGCAAGTCTACAGTGAAACATTATGATGAAAAGTGAAGGTGAAATGCGATTTTGCATACGAAATCAGTATTTTTCAATACTGACAAGGAACTAAACGATACTTGTCTCTGCAGTTATGTTCATCTTGGAACTAAAGCTATCAAACAACAGTTTTCACTATGATTGCTAATGCTGGACTAACATACAGAAAACAGGCAACTTCGGCGTGGCTTTGACAAAACGCGCTCTATAGAAGTTTTCTCCGTTTAGGGCCACTATAGAAACATGGCGGCACTAAATGGCGACTCGCATGTAATAGGACCCGAGGTGTACTGTATGTAGATATAAATTGCTCATTCTAAGGTTATAAAATCATAACGGCTTATTATGTAAGGTCTTTTTATGTTCTATTGCATTTCTGCCAATACATTCTCCTAAATATTACACACTGCACCTTTAAACAAAGCTTGTGAGGACCCACAAATCAAATTCTGCAGAAGTCTGTGGCATTTCCTCCAGAGTTCTAAGTGTGACACTCTGACTCTTTAGCGAAATTGAACATTTCTGTTGAGAGTCTTTAGGATCTTTTTCTTCCCACCCCGCGCTGTTACTCAGGACTAAACTGACTTTCACGCTCGATCTCAACTACAAAAAGAGTCCACAACAGCAAAACAAAGGCCAGAGACACCCTTTTCTTTTCAACGTGCATTCTAATCGCCAGTCGTCCTTGAATTTTAAAGTGGGTTTTCGGCTCCTCGCTAATTAGACAAGCTTCCGCTGCCTCTTCTGCACTCTCTAATTAGATCTTTAACAACAAACAAGAGTCGACCTCTACACAGACTCCTCCATTTGTTAAATGGCTGAGCAGGGCGTGGGTTGGCGAACGTGAAACGTCCTCCCCCCCTCCCTCCGGCGGCGTCTTTGCACGCATTCCTCAAGTCGCAGATTGCCAGGACACCACAATGGCAGCTTCCTGTTCCATCTGCCTAATTCTGCCGATTACAGGATACTGGGAGAGGCGGTACACAAAGCCGACATTCACACACACAACGGATGTACACAGCTGCTTTGTTTATGCTGACATGGACAATTAGCCCTCAGCTGCACAAGGCGCTCAGTCGGGAAGGTCTTATCTAATAAAGGCAGGGAAAATTACCTTTATTGTTCAGGTAGATTGCCTCTAATGATAGTGCCATCAGTGTAAAAGGATATGAATAAAATGAGTCTGAAAAGAGCTCTTCAGTTGGATGGCAAGACAGCAGAAGCAGCCATCTGGGAGTGAGCCGCTGCCTGATTATCTTCCTCTGCTCATTTTCTTTTCAGAGCATACAAATGATTTACTTTCGCTTGAGCAAAGGTGAGAAACAGAGAGGGATCGGACAACGCTGCTCTGACATCAAAGTTAGAGAAATAATAGCTTTCCTCTGATCTTTCTAAAACAACACATGTTCTCTCGCAGAACGTTGGAGAGGCAGCGAGTGTCTCCTGGGGGGTTGTGGCGATGTGGGTGTCTGCCGCAGAAATGTGTTTAGGCTGCATGGCACAATGTGTGTGCAAATTAACGGTCTGCTAATGAACACCAATCGAAAGCTGTTTTAGTTGTGTGGACATCTGCTGTAGCGCTTCATCGATAACACAATATTCCAGCACATCACCAGAGATTGATAATTTAGCTGGCAGCATGCTAAAGCTGGAAAATCTCTGTTACAGTAGTCTGGGCATATGAGTTAATGAGAACAGCAATACCACTGCATGTGCCACAAATGTGCATTCCAGTTTAAAAAAGTCTGCAGGAAACGAGACAAAAAAAGAGAATGACCTCGCCTTTAGTTAAACTAACAAAATGAAGAGTAGGTTTGAATCTAATTTGTTGAAATGTTTGACCACCACATGATGGTGGTGCCCTTACATTGACAGAATTGACATTCCATAACGGCTTTTGCTAACATTGCAGGAAAAGAACATTTCAAAGGATAAAAAGGATAATTTAAATTAAAATAAAGTTGTATTTAAAATAAGATACGTGCGCGAATACTTGAATATAAATACAGAAGAAAAGCTTTAAACTTTAAACTGTTAACCAAAAACCATGCAAGACCTTCATTTGATCTTTGGATCAAAAATGTAGATTTTTTTTAGATATTACTACTACAGAATAGTAGTAAGGACATCTTTAAAACAGTCCATGTGACATTAGTGGTTCAACCATAATTTTCTGAAGCTTCAAGAATACCATGAGAATGCCGCGGTACTGTCAAGAACGTGCAGCGGAGAGAAGAAACTGTTGAATGAAGTTCATATAAATTCCACATGAAAGGAAAATTGACAAATGTATAGGGCTGGGCAATTAATCAAAAAGTAAATCGAAATCGACATTTACCCTATGTTCACACCAGACGCGACTGGCGTGGATAAATCACGCTATTTACGCGTAGTTTCACATTTTCACATTCGCACATGAAATTCTCGTCATTGGGGGGGCTTTTGCTAGGCGGTTCCAGTCTCTGTACATCGCAAAGGACGCGACTTTCTCGGCTACATTGGAGCGAAGCGGATTTAAAATCCTTGTTGAAACTCTCAACAGAAGATACACTGTGCCGTCACGATCACATGTTTCTAAAACTGCGCTGCCAGACATGTACAAGACATAACCTGAAAAGGTAAACATGCTTGCGTTTCTTAATAAGAACTTTGAGTAAATTCATGTCCATATAGTGACATGACAAGATCTCTAAGATAACCTCATGAAACCGTTTTAAAATCAAGTAATGCACCCTTTATTCAAAAATCTCTTACTTGCAATATGTGAGCATATTTACTGTAAAAACATTGTCAGTGAACTATGAGGACAAAAAAAATTAATAAAATAAAATAATCGTTCATTAATCGTAATCGAGTTAAAATGTTCAATTAATTGAGGATTAGATTTTAGGTCAAATCGCCCAGCCCTACAAACGTACATATTGAATTTAAGGACATCAAAATGAATAGAATGCTACCATGACCTCATATAAGTAACCTGGGGTTAAGTGCTCACTGAATGGCTTGATCGAAACAGCAATCTTCTGTTCACCAGTTCTGACCACTACAGCACTCTATGGACAGTATAGGCCTGACGGGGCCCTTGCACTGAAATCCCTTTAGCACCTGACAGCAACTACTTATATGCCAGGGCAACTATAAACAGAAG
>JAUCMU010000055.1:517487-531724 GCA_032275025.1 Enteromius treurensis | reverse complement strand
TTTAAAATCAGGTAATGCACCCTTTATTCAAAAATCTCTTACTTGCAATATGTGAGCATATTTACTGTAAAAACTTTGTCAGTGAACTATGAGGGCAAAAAAAATTAATAAAATAAAATAATCGTTCATTAATCGTAATCGAGTTAAAATGTTCAATTAATTGAGAATTAGATTTTAGGTCAAATCGCCCAGCCCTACAAATGTACATATTGAATTTAAGGATATCAAAATGAATAGAATGCTACCATGACCTCATATAAGTAACCTGGGGTTAAGTGCTCACTGAATGGCTTGATCAAAACAGCAATCTTCTGTTCACCAGTTCTGACCACTACAGCACTCCATGGACAGTATAGGCCTGACGGGGCCCTTGCACTGAAATCCCTTTAGCACCTGACAGCAACTACTTCGATTCCATGGCAACTATAAACAGGAGTGTGTGCGGGTGACTCTCAGGTGTGAACTGCTGAAGACTTCAGCTCAGCTCCTAGTTACAGTATCACTGTCGATCGTATCTTCAGCCCAATTATTAATATTCCAGCTATCAGCGCGAAACAAAAGACCCCTTCTTCCATTTTTTTCTCTTTTTTTTCCACTCTCTCGGTAGCCTAATTGGATGTAATTACTCATCTGCAAAACAAATGAGTGGGTCGGCGTTGCCGTGGCGACCGGATCAGCAGGCCCAGCAGTGCGAATCGTTCGCCGAGCCTCATTTCTGACGATAATTACCCCTCTCCCCTCTCTTTCACTCTAACCGTCTCTCTCCTGAACAACAGAAAGGACCAGTACGAAGTTACAACTCCAGTTGTCAATGTTCTACTTGTTTTCTTTCCCCCCCCCCCGTATCTCTGCATGCAGTCAGCAGTGGGGCGGCTCTCTCTGAGTGGATAACGGCTCCCCTCGCTTCCACTTTACCAGATCACAGAAGTGACCTCAAACTGCCTCTCTCTCACTAACACACACACGTCAAACAGTCTTAAGAGCTTTCAATCACATTCACAATAACACAGGCCAGTGTCTCTCCTCTGCCACTTATGCGGCTGAGCTGGTTAAGAGTGCATTATCCACACACACACACACACAGAAACACCCACTCAAATCCCTGCCGGCCATTCCAATAAGCCACTTCATGGTGGTTGTCAGTTAGTCCGTCATATTGGCCCCCAAATTAGCTTTGAATTTCAGAGCAGCTGTAATTAGCCTCTTCATTTCCACCTAAAGTCAATTTAGAAAGTGGAAAAAAAGCCCACCCGTGCCTGGATTTAGCTTTCACTTTCCATTTAAAACAGTCCTTTTTGACCGAACGGCTGGCTAATTAACATCACTAGAACCCCTTTTCCGTAAGTGGTGACATTTAATAAATAATACATATTTAATGTCTTGTCATTTTGGTGCTCAGAAAGGCTTTGCTAATGAATTTTAACACATGATTTATTCGGGCATTTTCTGCCGTGCTCTCAGGTCTCTCTCTCGATGCTTTTCTCTGGTTGAATGACAAAGTAACCTCACAAATCCAGGACGGTAGATCTAAATTAGTGACGGCTCAGTTACAAAGCTTTTGACACTGAGCGTTATGATTTGTAGATGCACACAGCAGGAAGACACCCATCATGCAACTCATGTTTTTTTTTAAGTGACAAAGTTTCTAAAGTCTTTTTGCTGAGCAAAATGAAGTGTAACGTTAGTTCTGGCAGGTCACGTTAGACAAGCTTGCATCAGCTGACTCTCAGCTTAACCCTATCTACCTATAGGAATACGACACCTACCTAAGCTCCTTCAGTATTAGAAGCAGTTTTTGCATTGCTCAATAGCTAATTACCCTCCTTCATCCCCAACTCCCCCTCTGTCAGTAAAGATACAGCCTTCTGAATCTCCTTGAATCAGACTAATTATAAAATGTGTACTAAAATAATTTAAGTTTAACTGAATCTGCGATACATTCTTTGGCACATTCTTTGGCACTGGCACTGTTACCCTCGTCTTTATAAATTGGAGCAGAAGATTCTGGTTTAACTGCTCTTTGCCACTTCAGAAGGTATCAAAACTTGGGTATGATTACTTCACACAAATCAATCGAACAAGACTCCAGCTCTAATGTGAAAACAGAGTGGCAGAGTTTTGCAGATCTCAGCAGAGCGACCCATACTGGGACTGTTGATGGCGGGCTTAGCTGGTGTAACTTCAGGTGCTTTTAATCCCACCTCATATACACGAGCCAAAACAGCCCTCCACAGAGATGCTTTTCAAGGCTCACAGAGCTTGTTGGGATGAAATGGATAATGATCTCAGATAATGTGAGGTATTTTGCCAAACAGAAGCATCTTCATGCCCGGGCAAGCGGGCAGTCGGCCCACTGTAGCAGAGCAGAACGTAACAACATCTCATCTGCTCCCTCAAATTCAAACTTGTAATACTACCATGCTTCTGTCTGTTAATTAACACAAACGGACCTGAACCCTTGCGGTGTACCAACAGTTCAGTGGAAAAAATAAATAAAAAATGAAGACCAGCAGATTTGGTAGGACACTGGGGTTAAATGCAGCAACCGTTGGCCATTGAAAAGCACTGACACAGGACTGCTTATTCAAAAGAACATAGCTCAACACTGCACACTCCCACAATACACCAGGGCACAGGAAACTGCCTCCACTGCACTCCATCTGCTGAGCAAACTCATCACTTTCGACGGATCTGTTAGTGTCTAACGACAACTACCAACTCACTGGGGAAAGTGGAGATAAAGACAGGAGGAGAGATGGAAATAGTAGATGGGGGGATGGAAAGGTGCACATGATGAGGTGAACAAAAAGAAAGAGACACACACATTGGATTCCTTTCTGCTTTAATGATCAGGAATAGATCGATTCGCATATTGCAACCTCTGGAAAAACAAGCATCTCGTGATCCTCCTATGAGAGACCACTGCTTGCTCTGAAAGGGACAGAGAGATCCAGAGGGAGATGTCTCAGCAAAGCAGGAAAGGACGAGGCACATCAGTTGGAGACACATGCCGCCACTGCCGTTCACCAGGGAGACATGCCTCCAGAAGGCTGCAAGGCTCCTCAGTGGAGCCAACAGTCTCTCCCTTCGCTCTGTCAGGTCCAGGGAGACAGACCTCCAACTGAATCACTGAAACTCTCACTTCAACAGGAAACGGCAGCAAAAAGAGCACTACAGAATTTAGATGAGGGCTTGAGTATGTCCGTGAAAGCAATTCACCAAGACAATTTCCTCTGAAGTGCAGTCGTACTAGGCCAAAAGACTCCAACTGAAAGGAAACAGCTACAGTGTGTTATCAAGTCTTTGAGATGTTTAGTCTGTAAGCGGTAGTATAAAGTTCACATGTTATTGTTGGAGCACCATTACTGTTGAGACATGGCTTTAACATTCTCTAGTGCTCTGAACTCGTTTATGCATTTAATGTATGCATTTCTTATGACCGTATCTGACATTTAGCAGTTTGCATGACGTACCTTTATATGATATATGTGCGTCTTTATACTTCATGTTGTACAATACAATGCTGGAGGCATATCTTGACCAATCAATAGAAACATTTTCCATATGTTTGACTACTCTTAAACATGTATCACTTCAAAGTCTTCAGAGATTTGATCACCTGAGGGGGATAGCACTAGAGTCATTCACACAAGAGGGCACTAAAACAAACCCTTCCCAGGCCACGGTAAAGTTCAGGTTCAAGATTGGATCTGCTCCTGGCGGTGCCCTGTTCTGATTGGCATTAACCTGGGAAGGCTGCTAAGCAGAGAACAGTCTGTAGCCAGTCATTGCAGAGAGATTTATCTTGTTCAACGAGGATGCAATAGAAGCCACGAAATGACAGATTAGGGCACATGACGAGTGAATAATGTGAAACAGGACACTAGTGAAGGTGAGTGTTTGTGTGTGTGTGTGTGTTTTCGGCGTTGGGGGAGCAGTGGCCACTCAGAACACAGGCGGTAAAGAGTGTTTACCTGGCCCTGTGTTCTGTGGGTACGCCATGTAGCCGCTTCTTCCCTGGGTCACCCTACCTGAGCCTCGTGCTGCTGCCACTGCTGCCGCCGCTACGGGTCCATACGCCGTCGCCGGGAAACCTGACGAGAGAAGAAAATGATTTACTAGTGCACTTCATCTCAATCAAATTTACAGCAGAACATCTCTATTCATACTAATGCAACACACATGGGAGAGATGCTACATCATCTTTCAAATAATTACATATAAATCAAAAGAACTTAAATATAATTACTTGTTTTAAAGTGGCGCTAGCAGGACTGATCTACAGCCTCTCTCTCTCTTTCATTGCAACATTTTTTAATTACAGACAGCACAGGAACATGTTGCCCATGGAGGGACCATCAGCTTTATCTTTCACACACCGGCTCAGAAAAATGTGGCATATTAAAGTTAATTTGCACTCACTTTAGACGGCTTTCACAATAACTCTCTAATGCAAGGCGAGCAGCACAGAATTATGGGTATTTATAAAAACGATTACTCCACTGGGAGGACAAATGTACTTGTTTGCCTGAACACCACTAGAGGATTTAACACAGCGCCTGTCTTCTCTCATGTGTTAGCAGAGTTGACTGAAATGCAACAGAGCTCAATCCATCAGTGGGATCATTTGTATAGTGGACACGGAGCGAGAGCGGACAGAGGGGAGCTGAGAGCAGAGGATTGTTGGGATTAATTGCTTGCAACTGAGTGCCTATTATCTTATTGAGAAGCATCAGAGGACATGCGGTTCTCTTTAAGGTCCATAATAGCAGGTAATAATGACTGTGTGTGTGTGTGTCCATCTAAATGTGCTTCTTGGAAGTTTAATGAGAAAAAAATTAATCAGCCGTTGCTGATTTGTACTCGATACCGAACAACCAGGCAAACTCTGAATGGCAATGTGTTTCACAGCAATTGCAATTTGTTTGTTGTAAACCGAGACCGCTGAAGAATCTACATATTTAACAACAGTCACGAGTTTAGTGTTCAAACAATTTAATCATAATCATCTTGATTGTAGAAGGCAACTAAAAACCCACCAGGCCAGAGTATCTACGGCTCTGTTATTTCTTTACAAATGTAATTACAGTCCCGGCACTTTAATGAAGGCATGTATCTGCGTCTGACAGCTGCTCATCAGAGCAGTAAAGACTTACAAGGTGGTCTAACGCCCATATACAGCAAGTCATTAGACCAGACTGTAACCCACAATTCAGAAGGCAGAGAGGCTTGGTAGATAAAGATTTGAGACCGGTAACTCAATGTTTACAGGTTAGATGGGGTGGGGGAAAAAAAGAAGTGTGCTGAAAATGTGCCACATGGCCAAAATTTTAAAAAAAAGTATTAATAATAATAAAAGATAGATAAATAAATGAATAAACGAATACATTACATTAAACATTTTTTGTTAAAATAACAAATTAAAGTATAGCTGTAAGCAGCAATTACTGGGGTTCAAGCAATTTAAGTCTGAAAATTTTACGTCTGACACTTCAGCACGTCGAAAATGGACAAAAGTATTATAGACTCACACACAGACAAAGAAACTAAGAATGGTTTGATTGACAGCAATGCTTCTTTCATGGCAAAGTTGCTCAGAATGAGGAGACCTTATGACATGAAGTGTTTGTGTGAATAAATGTTTTAAAACCTTTTTTTTTTCATTTGATTTCTATCTACCGATACCGAAATCCTATTCGACACGTCTATAGTACATAAAGAAAGAATAAAGAAGAGTGAAGAAACAGATACAGGATGTTCACTCCTCCTCCTCCTCAAACTCGCTGTATTGTGTCGGGTGCTTCTTTTTGAGGTGCCGTATCAGGTATCCCGTATCTCGCGCTTTACGCTTCAAGCTACTTCCGTGTTCTACTTTGCCGGCATTTAACCAATAGCGTCTCTGCAACAAAGTGATGTCATGCCGCACGTGTTGCTGTTTCTGTGTGGAGTCAAGAGGTCTAATTCTGTGCCACCTGATCGGGAGATAACGTCCGATTCCGATCGAGTCTGAAACCACGTGATCGGGCCCGATTTCCGATCATGTGATCGGATCTGGACATCCCTAGTTTTAACTGTTATAGCGCCACCTATGGTCCGATCTTCATGAAACTTTGGATACCTGTTGAGAGTCATGGAAGACATGTTCTTCTTGAGTTTTTGTTTACGTTTTATAGGTCTTAGGGTTCTTTTTTTATAATTATTAATATTCATTGTCCACAGAATATGTCTGCAGTGGTTTGGTTGCAACCGGGTGAAACACCTAGGACTTTCGTACATGAGAAAAACGGTGCGTCATCGACCTAATTTCGCAGTGACCGTTTTTGATATCCGTGTACCAAGGGATTACAACGATGTAAAGTCTACGACAAGCAGTTTAGGAGTTATTAGCACTAATGCGTTTTGGATCGCTGGTCTAACTGAGCTGGTTTTCTGCGCCGGAGTAGCAGAACAAGGCTACTACCATCTGACTAAGATTCAGCTTCAGCACGATCAGTTTTAAGGCAGAATAATAATAACAATCTTTACAATTACAAAGGGTTTTAGGGCCACACAAGCACAAAAATTAGGAGGTAATTGGTCATATAGCTACTGAAAAACAAAACAAAACAAAAATTAATCGAATTAAGAAAAAAATTGCCATATGGCCAGTCAATAAAAAAAATTAAATAGGAGACATATGCCTAACCTCAATAAAAGAGACAAATCAAATGGAAAAAAAATTAAATGTAGGCGTGTGTATAATAGCCAATTAGTGCGGCACAACAACAAAAAAAAAGCCCTAAATGTAGCAAAAATAAAACGGTTTCAGATTAAGGATGGTTATGGATAATACCAAACCTCAGTGGTCTCTACGGTTTAAATTACGCATGTCATTTCCTGTTTCTTTCCTCAGCTCATTAATCTCTTCACAAAACAAAAATCAGTATGCTAATGCTAATGCTAATGGAGGTCACGCGTCCCTGCCTTTCTTTCGCTCTGCTCGCTGTTGCCGAGCACAAGTGTCCTTCACCGAAGTGTCACAAGTCATTGGTGCTGCCTTCTCCCCCTCGTCTCTTTCTCTGCACAGCATCTTCTGTCCCCCAGCGGCCTCTCTCCCTTCGTCAAAGTTAACGCTGGAACAAAGTTCTTGAGAGAGATTAACTTTGCCGGATTAGGTGGGTTAATTATTAGATCTCGGAGGCTCATTGTTTTGTGTTTCCGCCGTGAGAGGCTGCTTGAGAAAGGCGCTGCAGCATTAAATCAATTTCATGGGCTTTTCATTACAGACGAGATAACGCCAACATTTAGCATTCAGTTTTATGGTGTTATTTGAATCTGCTCCAGCGAATGGGCTGATGGGAGAGGAAAACCCTGCTGAGAGTGCACAAGGACACATTGGTCTCCCTGCTTCCTCCAGAGCCCCCTGGGCACCGTAAAACCGCACAAATGGACCCTGAGGGAGCACAGAAGGGGTCTACGACACTGAAAGAGAGAGGAAGAGGGACATTGACGGGAGGAAGAAGGAAGGAAGGAATTTTGACTGTTGGGGATGACGGTTTCACACAGAAAACCCTAGAAATCAATGCCTTCAAAGCAGACTGTTCTTACAGAAAAATGAACAAACATATTTCTTTCAGTTAAGCAGAGAAAAAGAAAAATGTTCTTTTTCAGCTGCTTTTGGAAACAGCTGCTGAAAAGAGCCACATGTCCTGAAATTAGGCTATAAATACATCTGATGTGAGCCCACACACACACATGGTTTGTGTCCTATCAAGCAACACGGAGCTGTGAAATGACAAAATCTGTGCCTTCATCTTTCCTTCATTGCCCACTTTGAAAGGAAAATAAAAACAATGAAAGCTGTCATAATAAGAGCTGGCAAAGGCAGCAACCTTGGCTCTCTTTTCATCTGTGCAGCGAGTGACCTGTTGTTGCTGTCCATATGAAAAAAATGACGCGCTGTTTGTAGTTTTGCCAAAGCTTTTCATTCGATATCAAAGGTGGAATCTCAGGAGCCTTTGCCACAGGTGGTGTCTATATGAACACGCATACATATAAGCACATCTTTACTTCCTACACGACAGTCTCAAATGCTCAGAAGAGCCATTGTGAATGGGTTTTTCTCAACATGTGTCTGAACTAAGATTGGTTTTCATACGAGAGAGATTTTGGCCAAAATGAAACCATTTACTGTGCTGGATCTTCATTGTAAAGTCTTCTGACGTTTGATTAGGGGACAAAAAGTCATTTTGCCAGGCAGATTAAAGGGCTCAATCTTTTTTTAGCTACCTTCATACACCATTAAACTTACCGATAAAAGAAGGGCTAGAAATCTCCAGAAAGTGCCCTGGACATCACAAAACCTTCAAATGTCACCAGCACAGCAATGAGAGACGATTTTATGGGCATGAGGACAGCCGTGACTTCAACAAGAGTACGATCTCATCTCACCGATCTTCCCGTTTTGGAAACATATGGGCCGTGAATCATGTGTGTAATGGAGAGAAGTATAGTTGCACTGCTCTGAAGCAGATGTCATGGAGGTGACGTGCATTTCCTACCACTCATCTAATCATAAAACAAAACCACCTCTTCGCATCTTTCCACAGATCGGGCCCTTGTGCCGAAACGCGATCAAGCAGGCCGAACTTTGTTGTCGAAAATAAATCATTTCTTGCCCAGACACAAAAGAGTCGAAGCGCTTGGCCTGCTTCTAATGGAAATGTTTCCAGGATGATGGTTTCTGCCGACCTTAGGTGAAGATTTTAAATGTGTAAAGTATAGCTAAGCCTACTTTCCATGAAAAAAAACCAACAGAATTTATGTGAAACAGACCAAAAACATATGATATATTCTAGGGTTTCTGGGTAACAGGTGTCAGTGTTGATCCACTGAGGACTCAAGGAGCTCAGGGTGTCAGCAGGAAGAACTCCACCCTTTTAATGAGCAGCCCGTCTTGTTAGCTAGAAGCACTTAGTTTCAATTAGCAAAGCCACCTCATTATTACCCAAGTAAACACTTCTAATTTGTTATGCATTTTAATGACCTTCACCAAACACTTAAGAAACATCTTTAGGCATAAAAAAAAAGACATCTAGGAAAGACATTGACTACTAGAGCAGCATGGCTCGGTGTAAAAATCTGTGGGTTACTTCAGAAGATCTGAAGAGCTTTTATGATGAAAATAAGTAAAAAAAAAAAAAAAAAGTCGGATATAGATCTGTTTTTATGATATACAGATTATCTATGTATTAACAGTTTTTAAATTACATGAAAACAGCCAAAGATGTGCATTATATCTGTAAATAAGGGAAAGCAAGTAACACAAAGATTCAAAATTCAATGCACAGCCAAGATGATTCAAAGACAGCATCAAAAAAAAACAACAAGAAGGGCAGAACGGCTCTCCTCAAGTCTCCTTACAGATGGCTGATTTCCATAATGACAGCTGAGACGGAGAGATCATTGGGTTTGTCAGTGGCTCATTCATGATCTCACACGGATTCAGACTTGTGTGAGAGAGAATTACTGACTTTAAGTTGTGCGTGTGTGTTTTCCACTGCTGTCCTGTTTCAGTGTTGATTTCTAATTTCACAACCAAAGCAACAGCAAGAGAGATACAGATGTTGTTGTAGTTTGATTTTATGGTATATCGGTGTCAGGTGCCATCACATAAAGATGAGTAACTGCAAGAGTTTGAGGCTCACCACAGATCAGAGCGCAGAGAGAACGCGTGTGTGTTTATGTGAATGGGACTGACAGAGTAAGTGCATCTTCTTAAGAGTCAACGAATAGAAATGAAATAGAAATGTTTGAAGATCTAAGCTCTGTGAGAGACAAAAACTCCCTCCACATACACCTCTCAGTAATACGTTGATGTGTGTTGCTATCAATAACAAAAACCAAGACAAAAATAGCTAATTATTTATTTCTTTAACTAAAAGATGTTTGAAACAGAACAAAAACTACACTGAAACTCCAAATGCAAATTGAGGAAAGACCAACGTCCATCAAAACATCCATCACACCCACTGAAGAAAACCCCATTAAATCTGCTCATGATATCAGCAGGCAGGTGGCCATCCACAGGACACTCATATCAACTAATATCTGCCGCCAGCTACAGAGAAATGTGCTTACCTTCACGCCTCTAACAAACACACCATTCGCTCACGTTGACATACACTTGCTTCACATGTGTGCATGAGACAAGCTCCCAAAATGATGCTGATTTACACAACAGTTTGCAGTTCCATAATGAGACAGACAGATACTCACAGATAGACTCACCTGGAAACTGGTAACTGTAGCTAGGAGAAAATCCTGTGTATCCACGACCGTATGTTGCCACAATGTTCGGATAACCTACAAACACACATATAGACAGAAACGACATCAGCTAACTAGGATGAAAACCACGCTTAACCCTTAACCTTGGTCAACCAGGAACTAGTAATTTAGACATGTCTGAATGAGGCTGTGTATATGTAACACTGTCACAAGAGCAGCAGCACTTGAAAGGGACGATGAATATCACGACAGTATGTTTTCAAGCACATGAGCACTTTAAATGAAGTGGCAACTTCAGGGAATTTCACTGCCATCTGTTTTTCTCTGATGCTGCTCTGCCGAAAGAAAAGAGAGAGAGAGAGAGAGAAAGTGATTCTGATGCGTGTTATTCATGGCCTTATTTTCTCACGTTTTCTCTTTGAAATTTACATGCTGTATTCATTTGGTGTTTTTCCCCCAAACAAGAATGTGAAACAGCAGTCACCACTGCTCAGTAATAAATCACGACTCCAAAACACACCTTCGTGCAGAGCTGGCATGTGTGCACTTATGATTTCCCAAACCTGTCACGAGTCACTCAATATCAGTTGACAGCAATAAAACCACTTTTGACAGCTCTCACAGAATTCACAGCTAAAAAAGGGTTCTTCCAGGGAGGAAATACATGACTCCGGAAGCTCAACAGAACATCTCTCCCACCCTGCTTTAGTATGCGTGTTTGTTGTATGGATGTGCCTAAAAAATATGTTGTGCTCTTAAAGAGAAGAGAAAATCAATCATCAGAAGAAACGAGACAAAATGAGGTGCGATGAGACAAACAAAAATAAACAAGATAAGAGATGAGAAGCAGTGCTGTCAAACGATTGATCGCGATTAACCCAATCCAGCCGTTTACATAATACATGTTTATTATTTAATATATAAATATGCACATTTGGATGTATGTTTATATATATATATATATATATATATATATATAAACTAACATCACTGAAACATCACATATCTCCCGTATGGGTAAAAAGGCAGGGTCCTCTCCTGGCAGCTGCTATATCAGGCACTGATTTGCATTATTAATGTTCAGGCTAATATACCTATTTTATGGCTCAACAGCTCAGATTCACTTTAAAATCAATTATACATCTGCGGCAGCAGAAGCAGGCAGCAGCTCAAATGTGTATTAATCTCAGCAAACATACACACGCGGCGCCCAACTATAAAGATAAATGACACGATTAGCTGCGGTAAACAAAAGCGTGAATGCAGCAGCTTTAATGAGATTTGGCGTATAAGAAACTTACTGTTCCTTAAATAATGAGCTCTGATCTGCAACTTTTTTTTTTATATGCAAATTGTACTAAGTTCTGTCTGGTCGTCCTGTTCACTCCAGTTTCATTTAGATAAGACCAGAGTTAATATTTTCACATGAGTGCTTCATGCTCTCGTTCTCTCTCTCTCTCCCATTGCTCCACTCTTCACCCTACTCCACAGCAGTAATCCATGAAAACTTCTAGAAACTTTACGCTTTGTTAAAAGTTGAGTATAAGATAAGGGATGTGTGAATCTACTTATTTTAGCTTACATATAAAAAAAACAAACAACCAAACAATACCCACGCAATATAAGGTAAAAAATTAAGTATATATTATAGAATTTATTATAATATTTTCACCTTATTGTAGTTTAAATATGAATACTATAAAAAGAACAATCTAAAATGACAAAATCAACCTATAAGAAATGTTAGCGATTTTAATATATTTGATCTTATCATCAAAGTTATCTTAAGTCTATATATTATAAAATCTATATTAATATTATTATCATTATATATCTGTGAGTGATTAACAGCACTGATCTCAGCAGCAAGTTTGTCTCCTTTAGCTGATGTGTTTAGTGGCGCTGTCATTAGCGAGGGCAGAGGTCAGGCAGATGGCTGCACTGAACATCAGCCTAATTTTCCTCTTCATTTGAGCCATTAATACAGACGTTTATCTGCTCATCAGGTCTGAAGGGTCCCACAGCACCTGAGCTGAACTATCCAGACACATTCACAGACAGACCTCTGTCTCTGGTCTAGCAGCCAATCACATATTATTATCCTGCATCAGTGTAAGCGTGTGTGTGTGTGTGTTCAAGTGAAACTCACTTAACATGCCCATGCCCAGCATGAAAGCGTCCATGGTGTATGGAAGACTTCTCGCCCTCCCCCTCGTGCCCGGAGGAAACATCACCTCCTTTGGTTGGGCCTTCTTACATTCTACCTGTGAACATAGACACAGAAGGAGAAGAGCTAAGTGACAAAACTGTTGGTTTTAGCATGTCACTAAATTTGCAATGTGATAAAAGTATATAGACCGTGCAAAGTCTAGAGCCCTATGAAACCTGTTTTATTGTTTATGAAATCCTAGGTGTTGCGTTTTTCATTTTTCTGAATTCCATTTTAATGGTTTAATAAAATTGTAATCATCAAAAAACATATCTAACAAACTGAATTCATAATACTTTTAACAGCCTGAGAAAAGCTGAAACCATAGGCCCCCAAGAGTCCAAGTCTGAGCATCTTTTATCAATGCTTTTTTCCCCACTGAGCTTGTCACACTTCAGTCTATAATTTTTTTCTTTATAATTTGTTATTTTTTTTATTACATTCAAGAAAGTTTAGAATGGCTGCTGAAAATTCAGCTTCGGCGTCACAGGAATAATTTATGTTTGAACCATATTAAAACATATTAATACTATTTAACAATAGTATTGTTTCTGTATTTTTGATCCAATAAATTCAGCATCGGTTAGCTTTGTTAAATAACATAGCTTTATTTTGTATAAAATGCATCATTTTTTCTTTTGGTTTTTGGATGAAATATGGTTTGGTCTTGACAGGCATCATGAACTGCACCCACCCACTGTTTGGAAGAGTCACTGGACCGTAAAAACAATGCCTAAACATGTGAAATTGTTGAACAGAGCTTGAGTCATATCTGAAGTTCTGTCAGGTTGAGTTTTCTGTACATTAATGGCATAGCAAACAGCGATACATTTGTGTATCCAAAGTATTTTTTAAGACAAGAAAACTCATGCAAAAATAAACTAAAAGCCTCTCTGTTTTTTTCTGATTCCACCCTGTGATCTCCTTCGCAAGCCCTCCCCACATCCTCACGTTCCCGCTCTCTGATTGACATTTTAACCTCTGGAGCTGAGCACATGAGCGGACAGCAGACAGCAGTCCCTGCCTGAGAGACAGAGGAATATTCCTCCAGAGAGCTACGAGAGGGAAGACAACATGTCTCTAGCAAAGGGGAGAAATAAACAAACACACAAGCAGAATACATCAAACCCAAACAAACACACAGACGTTCTCTCTCTCTGGTGATACGAGCATAACCGGGTCAGACGAGGGAAGACTTTCCTCCTGACAGGCCTAGCAGGCAGAGGATCCTATTTACCAAGCACATCTGCATGCTTACAGGAGTGTGAGTGTGTGTGCGCTGACAGTGCCTCTACGGTAAGAACACGATGCATTTGCACTTGGCTGAATCTGTCCTCTGCGTTGATCGACTCGTCTGCCTGCCTAGAGCCCGTCCATCTGTGTGTGAGTGTGTGTGTGTGCTGCTTGGCCCTTCACAACACACACACACACAGCAGATCATCTCCCACCGAGACTCACGCATATGCTGCTCTGCACAGCTGGACACACACACACAGTTCTGATGAAGTTCAACTTGCTGTGCCATCAGTGCTGCACTGAATGAGATATTTCTGGATTTGGCCAGTGATGGATATTTAATATTCATTCTAAATTAATGAAATCTAAAAAGGTTTGGTTCACAGCCCTGAGGATGCAGCGTGGGAGATATTTTAAAATGTAAACGTATTATAATTACTACTGAACAGAGATGGGGACAAGTCACATATGGTCAAGTACAAGCAAGTCTCAAGTCTTTACCATCAAGTCTCAAGTCACAGTT
>JAUCMU010000055.1:490644-512472 GCA_032275025.1 Enteromius treurensis | reverse complement strand
ACCTTGATAACTTGAAACAGAAAGGGCAAATGACCTCCCGCTATGTTAGAGCTCACATACAGTACTGTACAGTAATACTGTTGTATCGAAACCTACTGTTGTATCGAAGCCACTGATGTCACGTGGACTGTTTTACCGATGTATTTACCACGTTTCTGGATCTGGGGTCATTTCAGTTGTGTTGCTGTCTATGAACATCAAAAATATTTTAACTTGTGTTCCAAAGATGAATGAAGGTCTTACAGGTTTGGAGTGAATTGAGGGTGAGTAATTAATGACCGAATTGGCATTATGGAGTGAAACCTTTCAGTAAAAACAGTAAAACTGTGATGATGTACTATGACATTTATTCCTGTGATGGCAAAGATGAATATTTAACTGTCATGACCCCAGTCTTCAGTGTCATACTGTATGTCCCTACAGCAAGCATTCTAAAATGCTAATATTTATTATTATCAATATCAAAAAGCAGTTGTTAATATTGTGGCCATCTAGACATCTTATGTGACATTTAAAGTGGGTACTACTTCTCTACTACTAAAACTCTTCATAAAGTATATAAAAATACTGTATATTTATATAATCTCTTTCAAATTTTAACCGGACAAACCTGACATACCCAGCGATTATGATACGCAGATGTTGCATATGCAGTCTATGGGTAGCTGAGGTATGAGGCTGAGACTAGGCTACGATTCCCCTTCTAATTTCAAGGGAAAAACATCTATTTGCTATCTGAAAGCTAACACTGGCGGCCCATCTGCTGGTTCTGCCCAATACTGGGCGGCCTGTGGGGTGATAATCCTGATTTAATGAACTCAACGTGTGCCAGTTACCTCCCTCTCTCTCTTGCTCTTCTCTCTTTTTAGCCCCATCAGTCATGATGGAGGCATTTATAAACGAAGGAGAGAGGGGAACGTTTCTGACTCTTGTTGACTGATCAAAATGTTTTCACACACACAATTTCACGCTTTCTGGCCACTGCCCAACACTTTACACTGTTTACACACACTCGCAGCGCTTACAACCGCATGCTGTTAGGATTCTGCTAAATGGGAAATAAAATATTAATCCCTCAATCACCTTCAGAAATTGAAATTGGGCAAAGCACTTACCATTTTATTATTGATTTCGTGAAAATGAATTTCACAGACTTTCTCTACAATGTCTTCAGTCTCGAACGTTACGAAGCCAAATCCTGCGGAAAGAGAGACAGAAACAGAGGAAGAGTCAGTGGTGTGTCTTTTGAACTCAAACTCCGACAGCGTGGGGAGTTCAGATCTGAACGGACATTGTCTTCTTGAAAGCCAAGCGCTGATGAAATCTCTCTGACGACCGGGAAGACGAGGGGGAAAACGGACAGCAGAAAAGCACAAAGACTGTTAATGAGATTCATAGAGCCACATCTGAATTTCATTAAATGCGTTCTGCGGTGCCTTCATTGAAATTTCACCGTATAACAAGCTCCCGTTTTAATGTAAATGCAGGGCCGGATATCCCCGAATCCATCTCTGACCGTGGGATTGTCTTCTTTTTTCATATTTATGAAATAAGAAGTTTAACCCTTTCAGCTTATCCAGGCTTAACAAGGATTTGGCTGTGCTTTTATTATAATGAGAGAAAGAGAAACGCTTTTCTCCGCTGCCGAATATGCGACTCACGAGGGGAAATGATTTTCTATTCCTGGGTGTTAAGAGGAGGCCAACGGTGAGAACACAAAGGAAAACAACCAGAGAGGAAGATAAACACTTTACTCACTGTTTGTTTATAAAGAGAAAATGCTCTTTCAGTCGCGCAGCGCACACAAACACTATTCTGATCATCTCACAAGAGCTGTGTGCTAGAGACTCGCAGAAAAGCGGAGGATTGATTGAATGAGACGGCATATAAAGTGTGCTCAGATGCTGCTAATGGCTGCTGTTTGTGTATCTGTGTAGTCTAGCCCAGATCAGTCATGTGCTTTCTTCATACTATACACTTTCACACCTACACCCCTGTTAAGAGTTATGAAACATGCCATTTCTAAACTGACTGATGGCTGTAAATAAAAACGATCAATAAAAGTTAAATAATAAACACTTTTTTTATACAATTGCTTTAGACCCATAGATACAGATTTACATATTTTTCGTTCTTAAGAAACAGAGCTGTTTTGTATGTCCTACAGAAGGAAACAACCCCAAATCTCCTGCCTTCCACACAAGAGAACTACTGGAGAAATTTTCCCAGAGGCAATGCTCTATTTTTTCCTGCCCCTTATTCTTATCTTCACCTTTTAAAAGATGAAAGATCTACGCAGGGCTATTCTCTCCTCCAGCGGTCATCTGGGCTCCAGAATAAAAGCGGGAGGTCAAAGGTCAAGCACAGCAGACTGTAGCAGCATGCGGACGTTCCAGTGATATGAGGAGATAACAGAACATACGACACAAACACACACTGCTCTGAGAGAGACAGAGGACACACACTCATAACACAGGACTGTAATAGAGTTCGATAATCATTCATAGCCCATTTAATATGCAAAGAGGTTGGCCAATCATAGAATCGCCTGAAGTCATAACGTTGGTTGCACGGCAGTATGCACCTTTAAAGGAAACAGATAGCACACGTCATTGCTCATTTGCATAAAGCTGAACTTTCGCTCATGTCACTTCAAACTCCCAAATTGCTTTTGGTCTGATTATCTATCTCTCTGTTCTTGTAGAAGCAGCTTTTGTCAGTTTGCTAATATTGAGAGCAGAGGTGTGTGTGTGTGTGTTGCCTGGAGGGTGATCTTGAAAACGAAGAAGAAAAGACCGCCGACAAATCAGCCATCAGGAGCCATTTGTCACTGAAGATTTCAGACGGAGAAACACATACACCTGCGCTCTCTAGAGAACTCTTACGTCACAGTGTGACCACAACTCCCAGGCGCTGCTAAATCTGGACAAGCTCCCGAGCTTCATGGCATCCTGCGATCCCACCAAGAATCTGAAGGGGGCAGTGCTGTGATAACTGAGTCTCTGGGACAGTCTGACCTCTGTGTTAACAAAACACCCACTCACTTTCGCACACGATCATGCGTGCGCACGCACACACACACACACACAGCGCAGAGAGTCGTCCAAGTCTCAGCACACCCTGAAGAGCCAACACTTTAGAGAAGAAACATATGCTCATCTCAGCTGAGTGTGGCGTTCGCTCCACTCCCTGGTGTGGCGGCTCCCAGAGCTTCTTTCGCTCAGACAGATGTGAGAGAATATGGAAAAGAATTGAGGCTGATGTCTCTGTTTTACTTAATGATGATGCAAACACATCCTGCTACGGGACGAAACAAGACAAGCCTCTCTAGTGTTAAACAAGCAGAAGCTAGTTTTAGATTTGGATCATCTGATCCAGTTTGTGCATTAAAAGAAACCTAACTATGGCCAACTCGAATCTAACCGGCTGGCTTTATTTCTATGAGTAAAGTGCACAGATTTTCATTGCTCAGCTGAGAGAAGATACATGCTTTCAACACCAAATATTATTACAATATCAAGAGTTTAGAGTAAGTAAACAGGACAACCCTAACACTAATTCTCACTTGGAATTTGTGATCCCAAATTCCACAAGCATTTTATCTTTGCTGTCATTTACAGATGTGTATGATACATAACTTTTATGATATCCTCTAAATTGATTGTAGCAGCCCATAATGGATATATTAGCCAATATCAGATATATAATACTTATTTTAATAGTATTTCGATACTACTTTCATTGAGTGTGTGTGTGTACTTTTTGTTTTACATTTAGACTATCTTTAGATCCCATCTAACTCTCAAATTGAATAAAACATCACCAGATCTCAAAATGAATACACATTTTATACCATACATTGTAATGTTGTGATGCCTAAATTAATTTGTAGCATTTACAATGCCTGGTGTTAGTTTTTTATATTTGTTATTTACATGAACTGTGACTGTGCTCGTTTTGGTTTAAGTAGCTCTTATTACAGGACAGAGGACACGGCCTACCACATGTTTCCAACAGGATGCTAATGATTTCTCCCCATGCAGTGTAATATAAGACAGATCGTCCTGTGTGTGTAATTGATCTCCATACCTCCATAGCATGTTTATTAGATTTCTCTCCACCATCTGACTAAACTCTTGCTATTAGCCGTGTCGAGTGTGTGTTTTTGAGCATCACTCTGATGCGTTTTAACAGATGTCAGCTTTTTTTTTTATCTTAATGAGCACACTGGCCAAGTTATGTGTGCTTCTGTAAATGTTTTTGGGGGGCTGTTTAACATTAAGCTCAATTTAAAAATCCCCAGATGAGAAAGAGGGAGAGAGTCGACGTTTTCAAATGGAGTCTGACAGCGCATGAACTTTAACTGCTGCTGCTTTCACTCTGCCTCATCTTATGCGAGCAAATTATGGTCTTCTGGAACTTTCTCTCTGATGTGCTCTACTTTAAATACGTCTAACCGCCGCCAGCACAATCTGCTTTTATGCAAAGATCACTTAATGTCTCATTGATTTCGCATTTTAATGGATTTAGCGCTGTGTGGCGAGGAGGAAACCTGGTAACCCGAGAGAGGAAGACGAACGTGGGCTGATTGCTCTCGGATAGCAAGTGTGAGATGTGTTTTAGTCGAAGCGGCGCTCTGAAAACGGCTGCTAACACCTCTTACCACCTGCGCCAGCGGACACGGAGTGCCGGAGTCAAAGCAGATTGTCTAAGGTGAAGAGAAAGTTGTGAAGAGAAAGAGAGGGAGGTGTTGATTGTCCTCAGAGCCGCAGGGACACTGTTGGTCTTAATAACCGTGGATGGCTGGTGCTTTAGCCATCTGCTGTGCTGAAGAGGCCCTGGAGGGGTGAGCGCAGCAGGAATCATGGAGGTCACACTGCAGGACTGAGGGGTCAACAGCACTGAGGACAGAGCAGAACTGGTGTTGGGTTGCTTTTCGAACCCCACACACTAATGTACAAGGACATTTGAGATACTGTACCCATAGTCTTACAAAGCCACACTTCAAGTCTGGTCCACTTTGCATCACCTTCTAACGAAAGACCATACGCAAAATGACAGATTGCTGTTAATTAAAAAGTTGTCTAAATAAATTAAAAGTGAAACAATTAAATGCTAAGAGTGAATTGTGGCATCAAAACAGTATTCAATCAAATAATCTCAAATCGTTGAATACGATTGCTCCTTTTTTCTGTGGTTGCACAATGACTCTTTCTGACATTGTACATTATAATGCCAGTAGGTGGCGACAAGTCATCTATTCAAGAAATCCACTAAAACACTAATTTCTTATTCATGAACAAAAAAGTGACTGCTCTTTTTAAGGGAGTCATTGAACCGTTCACGTAAACTATTTGTTCAAATCACTTGAGCCATTCAGGAACCAAAGAAGTGATGGTATTTATTAGTGAGTCGTGACTGACTCACTCATGAAGTGAATGAGTGAATCATTTGCACAATTGATTCGCTTACAAACACAGATTCACTCAGGAACAAAACAAGTGAGTACTTATGAGCGAGTTCCTAAACCATCAAGGAATTAAACAGTGAATCATTCACAAACAAATCATTTAAACACTGATTCATTCAGGAACAAAACGAGTGAGTACTTATGAGCGAGTTCCTAAACCATCAAGGAATTAAACAGTGAATCATTCACAAACAAATCATTCAAACACTGATTCATCCAGGAATTAAACAAGTCTTTAGGAATAAATCAATGAATCCCTCACTCATTCAATCACTGAATGACTCACTCAGGAACTAAATGCGTAATTGCCTAAATTAAATTCTTTAGGTACGTACTTTCTTCGAATAAGTTTGCGCACTTTAAAATGTTAACAGAAGTAGGTTATTTGGAAGAATCCCACCTACTGTTTTAGGAAGATCAATGAATGTCAATTTGTTAAAAAAACAATGCTCTATTGAGACACAAAACAAATGATCGCTTCTATGAATCAATCGCTAAATGTTTTTCTTAACTGATTCATTCAGAAGCAACTACTATCTTTTGCCTACAGACCAAATACTGTTACATCCATGCTGATGTTCAGACACTTACTGTAGAATTCATGCTTGTGTGATATAATTATGCAAATGCTGTATGTAGGAAAAAGTATAGTATTTTTCGAGATTTGCTAAAGATTACATTTTATTGTGTTTCTAAAGATTGTCTTCAAAGCCATCTAATAATGACTTAAAAAGTAATATAAATTCTACTACAGAAATCTGTGAAAACAGTATGCACTATTAATTATGATATCTAGATAAACCTTCAAAACCCACTCACACCAACAGCCTGCTGTACAACCAATCAGAGAGAGCCTGGTCCTAGTCCTGTCCAGAGTTCAGAATTAGCAAACAGCGGTGGTCATCTGCAGGTCAGAAGGTACATGACCTACACGTGTATCGGATTGACATGTACTGCTAAACAACACCCATGACCCTCTCTGTCAATCTAATCCAGAAGACAGGCAGTCACAACACTGTAGGAAATAACTAAGACGAAAACAGAGTGAGCATCTTCTGAGGAGGAGCAGAAAACGGCAGCAGATATAAATTAATAACGTGGCGGCAGACAGCTCCATTCAGAACAAAACGCTGACGTAACGAGTGTTTTGTCTGAGGATGTCGAAAGAGACCAATTACTACGAGAAAGAGAGAGAGAGCCAGATGATTTATCAGTGTTGTTACTGTGGCATGTAGCTACTGTTTCATTAATAAAAACAAAAGCACAAATCAAAGCAATGGTGCTCAAATAAATCCCTGTGATGTTTTCTGAGGAATCCTCTGCAATGAGCTCCTCTAACCCTTCACAGCCTAAGAGTATTAACTGTGCTTTTAGCCGTCGGCTCAGACCTGTGGCACCTACAGCCAATTAAAAGGAGAGAAAGAGATGGAGAGAGAAGGACAAAACTTGGGTGTTTTTTCACCTGAAAACCCTCCAGTGAATCCGAGCCATTAAAAGAGGATAGCTGCATCAGCTCAGATCAGAACATAGATAAATAACGGCTTCCAGAGACGTTTACTCAACACATACACACAAACCCTCACACACGTGAACGAAACATTGTCCTGTTTCACAGTGTATGTAAGTATATGATGTTCAAAATCAATGTAAAACATGAATCATGGGATTAACTACTCAACTTATGTGTGCGCAGACTCAGAAAAAGGAGCCTAGCTGCATCGCTAGTTTTATTTACTGTATGCTTTGCTTTCAGGAAATGTGTGCTTTGGTGTGTGGCCACCTGCTTGCAAATTTCCTAATAATTTAATGATTACTTCAGTCTGTCAGATTGCTTTTACAATGTGCAGAGTTACTTTCACCTTCAAATGCCAAATATTTTGGCCCGATGTCCTTTATTGTATACAGAAAACAATGACACACACCAAATAAAAAAAATGAGACACTTATTCTATGCAAATGACAGAATGAGCATATTAGAAACCCTTTCAAATGTCTTTCAAGTGCTCTGTGCAAATAAAGGCTTAAGGGTTTACCCAGGCCACGTTGCAACACCGTATGAAGGTTATGAAATTTACAGATATAGCGCTAACACATATGAAGGGACGTAGCCCAAGGCTGAGAGTAGATTCAAAAAAATAAGATTAATCAAATTTTTTGAAAACACAATTGGCGTATAATTGCCTTCAAGCATATAGTTGAAATCAAAATGTAGTGGACAACAACATTCAATGTCAAAAAAGAAAAAACTAAACTAAAGTGGACCAAAAAGATATAAAAGACCACTTTCAAATCAAATTTACACCAAATACAAAACAAATATTCCTTAAACTAAATGAAAATAAAATGCACTTGCCATGGGTTTTGTGTATGTATTTATATGGTAAGAAAGCTACTTTTTGGGTCATAAATGCAAAATGCAAATGCTTTTATGTTCTGCAGGTGAGGTGTCTTACAGAATGCTGGGTAACTATTTTGTCTGTGTCTCAATGTAGGTCAGCTAACAGCACAGGCCATCTATTCCTGTGTCCTACTTCCAGACACACATGGCCCTACCTCTCATTTGAGCGAGTCCCCTTCCCAAGAGCATGAGCGCGAGAGAAAAAGGAAATGAAAATGAGGGAAAGAAGTAGCAACGATACCTCAGTAGCTGCTCTGTAAACAGACACCAAAAGCAAATGTTTAAATGTGAATACGAGGTAGAAAGTGATGTTCTGTGCAGATGTGAATGTGTCTGCTTTTAGACTAGCTCAAAGTCAAACATGTTTATGAAAATGCCATTTCCCTTGCTGCATGATGTGCCTTTGATTTCCAACTCCGATTCTACAAGATTGACTCCCCTGAGAGCAAAACCCCCTGCCGCACATGTCCCAGACCCCACAGATTCCCCATCTGACCCTGCCGTTAGTGTCAACAGCACAAAGACGAAGATGGGCATCATTAAAGGACCGTGGAATGGTTGGGCTCCTCGCCAAATGCACATTCACAGTTCTGATGAGGTTCTTTCTGGACTGGAGTCTCTTTTGAATACCCAGCTTTTGTGAAGGTCGCCGGCAGCCACAGATATCCAACATGTTTATTCATCTGAGATGAGAGGCTGATTTAAATAGAACACAATGTGTAATAAATTAATGGATAAATAGAAGGGAGATGATGAGCAGAAAGAGGATTGACTCCGGCTTAGAGAAACAGACTGGTTGGGGAACATTTAGGATATTTTAGAGGCTGCGAAGAGCATTAGAAAGAGGAAAGCATAACAGAGAATGAGAGGAGAGAATTGGAGGCTTGTGTATGAAGAAATCAAGAAGAGCAGATGAGAGTGAGAGGAAAGAAGAGGAGAAGTGAGGAGAAATTGGGAAGATTGCAGACAGCAGAGATGAGAATAAAAGAGAGTGGAGAATAAGAGGCGATAAAAAAATGAGAGGAGACATGAAAAGAGCTGGCAAAAAAAAAAAACCTCAAGAAAAGAAAGACAAAAAGAAGGGAATCTGAGATGATGCGACACAATTGAGAAAAGACTATGGGAGAATGAGAAAGGTTAAGACAAGTGGAGAAAAAATGAGAATAAAAAGAGGGAAGTGGAGAAAATAGGAGAGGAAAAACTAAGGAAGAGCAGAATACTCCATCTGTGCATTCAGTCTTTCTGTAATTGCATTAGAATTTCAATGGTGCTTTTGAAAAGCACTGAGCAGGAGCAGCCCTCCAGATGAATCAGACGACGCTGAACATTTAAAGTGAATCGCATGCGAGCTCAACATAAAGTAGCATTGATTAAACTTAATTAGGCTTTTGGTGGGCACTCAGACTACACTCTGTGTGTGTGTATGTGTGCGCACCGTAGCTTTTAAAAGGCACACAATGGATCAGTTCATCTGTAATGAAGAATATCGGCGCTGCACTCGTGTTTGTTCAAGGGAGACGCCGAGATGAACCTCTGACACAGATAAAAGGAAGCGATAGTATTTAAGAGTCATTAGTTTACATGAGTCCGTCTCGTCCTAAACAATGTCGACGATTAGAGCAAGAAAGGCAAAATTAATTCTATTTCGGATGACCAGAGCTGAGTGGAACTAGCCTAGGAGACCGATGGGACGCCACTGGTTGTTTGAATTCCCAGCTCACTGGGTTTGTTCGGATCCCCGGTGGAGTGTAATTGGTATAATTCGTTGAATTAATCAAAATGCGAAGGCCTGGAATTGGGAGGTGCTCCAGCGTGCCGCTCAGCAGAGCGTCTGGGATGCGGCCAGGAGGAATTAACTCCGCCACAAAGCTCCGTCTCTCTTACATAAAGTCTATTTTATTCGTTTAAACCGATCTGCCTCTCACACAGCAAGATTAGTCAGCACATCACACGTATTCACAAAATATGGCCTCAGAATGCTTTCCATGTGTAAACAACACGAGAGCCAAACAATACAATGTTTTCTCATAATCATGAAAAATAACTAAAGTCTGTTGCGATTTACGAGAAGCTGAGCAAGATATTCATGTTCAGTCTGAAAGTTTGCTTCAGTCTCTTATGAAGTACATTACTGACAGTGAGAGATCAGCGGTGTGAGAGATGGAAATGTGAGATCACTCGAGTGTCTTCAGTCCCTGTGTGTGTGTGGGCTTTAAATGCCAACTCTGTCAGGGATCACACTCTTTTCTTCACTGGAAGAGAAGACAGGAATAAATAAATAAATCTCTCACTGGTCCATTCCACACCACCTGTGAAGATTCAACGGACCATGTTTCTCAAACAAGTGTTAAGACACAGTAAAAATGATGTTTTTCATTAATTTCTTACAATATATATATATATATATATATATATATATATATATATATAGTAGACAGACAGACAGATAGATAGATAGATAGACATTTATTAAATATTATATTTTATAAGGTAAAATCATTTGTGATGCTTAATATTTGTGAGAGTCACATTTTCAGGATTGCAGGATTTAAAGTGCAACATTTTAATTTATTTACTGTCATTTTGAGCAATTTAATGCATCTTTGTATTATCAAAAATATTACTTAGTTTTTAAAAAAAAAATAATTTTAAGGTGTCCTTGTTACACGTTACATATGTAATAACAATAAATGATAAGTAACTACATGCAAGTAACCCCAAGTCAAACCCTAATCCTAACCATATACTGTAGTTAACTAATACTACTCAGTACTTAGTTGTTTAATTACACTGTAGTGACACTGTAGTCCGTTAGTAACACTGCTGTGTTATTTTAAGATGCGTGTTATTCTGTTCTCTAGTCCATGCAGAAATGTGAAGATTGGTAAATCTCAACACTAATTTTTTTTAGACTTCTGGGCCGCTGAGAAAAAAACACAAACAAATTGGCAAATAAAGGGTTGGAGTCTTCAGAGACAAATAAAGAAAACAAACAAACCTGCAAGGATCCTGTCCTGAGATCCTCATGCACACACACACACTGAGCTCTTTGAGCTAAATTACAGCCAGGTGAAAACGCTGAACAAGTCCAAAGCTGCACGCTGCCTCTCAGGTTCAACAATTAGCACTCAAGAGGGACATTTCTGCTAATTAATTCTGAATGTGTAATTAGTGGGAGAAACAGGGAATTTTGAAGAAGTGAGAGAGAGAGGTATGTGCGTTAATGTGTTATACAGCACGAAATATCAGGCTATGCATGTAACACACAATAGAATCAAGAGCTGGCTGAAACCACCAAACCATGTACAGTACAGTAAACACAAACATTGGTGTAACTCAGCAAATGTTAAATACTAGCTAGAAATTTTGCACATAACTGTGTCACAACACTCAGTATTTTTTGTGATCAGACATCATAGTGTATATCAACATATAATTAAGGAATAATTATTATATACTTTAAAAAAAAAATATATATATATATATATATATATTGTTCAGCAAGGAAGCATTAAATCAAGACTTATACTTTGTTACAAAATATTTTTATTTCAACGGAGACCTTAAAACATTTAAGCAGGAGCTTATTTTTCCGTGAAATTAAAACAAAAATGTTTGTACGATTAATATAAAATGTGGTAATGGCATAGTATTGCATTAAATATTTGACAAATTAACAATTAAATTTTATTATTTTTTGTTTTTATTTAAAGCTTGGTAAACGCAAAGCAAGACATTGATTTTATAAGAAATAAAATTCAAAAAGCTTGCCATTAGCACAAAGAGAGCTTCACATTGTGAAACAGATACTTAAACTAACAGCAAAAACTATACTTAATATGAGACTATAGAGGCAATAACGGTGAATAGATTGCAGTAACGTCACACCATTAACTTCAGCCCTGTGAAATCATCCTGATACTCGTAAAACTCTGTCTCCACCTTTTTGTTTCAGATGGGTTTGTGTGTAAAAGCCCTAATCATCTCCTCTCCTGTTAACGAGGCTCTTCATTAGCCTGACCTGCTGACTTTCTCAGACACATGCATATATAAACACACCCCCTGTTCCTATGCCAACCACATGCTGTTGTCACTCTTGGCTATGGACATCTTTATCAGCTTCAGCAAGAAAGCTTTTGGCGCAGAGAGCCCCACAATTGACGTCTTATCAGACCAATCCCTCCGTGTAAAAATAGAAACTGTGTGTGCGCGAGATCTGCATCCATCTCTCCATGACATTCACGCAGGAGAGAAAAATCTCTCTGTGTGTAATGAGCCATCGCTGGTGTGGCAGAACATGGAACACACACTCACACACATGTTCAGATGTTAATGGTGATTTATGCTGTAAGGGCAGGTATTCATAAAAGCACATATTGGTCTTGTAGGTGGAATGTGTGTGTGCTGGCCAATCATTTTCAAAAACCTCCACACAGCATCTTTTCCTATTTGTTTGCTGTCAATAGCATGTTACATACTTCTATGCATTTTGAAATGCAATTTGTGCAAAAATGGGTTAATTTCCTGTTCCGAGCATGTGTATGTTGACCATAACACACTCTAAATACACACAAACTTCCTTCCTTCCTTTGCAGCAAACTGCAAAAGATGGTTCAAATATGATTATGACATCAAAAAAAGCTTTCGCAAAAAAAAAAAAAAAATTTGAACATCAGATTTGCAGGTAAACACTAATCCAGGATAAACAATCGTAATGGGTTGTTTTCAAAGGTCTTAAAGATACAGTAGACTTTTATTTTATTCTAAGGGTCATAGAGAGAAGAAATTGTCCTGACAATTTTAATTACGGCTCTTTTGACAGGAGAAGCCTTTATTAACTGTGTAAGTGGGCTTCAAAAAAAATAAAAGAAAGCATAAAGCTTAAAATATGAAGAAGGAAAAAAACGCTGTGACATAAATCACTGAAGACAGTTTCACAATCACTGAGCACTAAAACAATCAGATCTCCTACAGGTGAGCAGAACCTGCCCGTGGCTGTAGATGTGTGTGTTTGTGTGTGACAGATCTGTTGAAGAGGAGGATGGAGAGGCAGGTCTTCATCCTTCAGTCCATCAAACAGCTCTTGACAGCTCTCTCTGGACAAAGAGAGAGAGGGAGAGAGAGTGTGTGTGTATGTGTGTGTTATACGCAAGTGTGTGTCTCTGATAAGGGCCAGTGGGCTGCTTTGTCCTCTAGAGATAAAAGACCTGAAATGAAATCTGAAGACTGAAAGGACGTTGGCCCGCCCCAAGAGCTTAGAGAAGGAGAGAGGGAAAGAGGAAATGGTCTACTAAAGAAAAAAAGAGAGAGAGAATGTGCAAGCATGTGAGAAAAAGGAAACAAGAACGAAAGAGTGTCTCAGGTACTTGTGAAGAGTTTTACAGCTTTTCAATGGTCTATTGAACGGCAGGACCAGAGGCTTCCTGTCGAGTAGATCTGGATTAAACAACTGCTGCATGAACCATTTTCAAGCATAATGACGAAACACAAACGGTCTGATATTTACAATTCTCCTACGAAACGACTGAAGAAACTTTGACAGCAAGTAGGCAAGATAGACAGAATGACTGAAACAAAACAAAATAAAACAGACAGGAAATGATAGTATAGAGAGAGAATGACAGAATGATACATTATATACAGTACAGAGAAATAAAGAGAGAATAACAAAAATATAGAACGACAGACAGAGATAGATAGATAGAACGACAGACAGACAGATAATAAATAAGTAAAGAAAATATTATGATAGATACTGTACAGAGAATGTTGGTACAATGTAGAGAAAATAACATATAGCGCGAGAACGATATCTAAAGAGATATATTACAAGAACAACAGAAGGATATATAGGGAGACAGATCAATATATACCAGTAAGTGAGTGCTTGTGTTTATGTCTATTGTTTTCAGGTGTGATGTTTCTCACTATGTGCATGAGAAATGAGTCATTCTACATCCGCACACACAAAGGAGGGAAAATGAGTTGCAAAGGAATGGATGGATGGAGAGGGGGGAAAAAAATGAGAACAAAGGAGCAGAGCAGAAAAGACAAAAAATGGTTTTGTAAAGGAACAGAGAAGAGATGTGACATTTACAGAAATAAAAGACGAAACCGGGATGAGGAAAGAGAGTCTCCTGGGAACACTCCTCTAGAAGATATGAGGAGTGGAGCGCTTTGAGAAAAAAAAAAAAAAAAGTGTTACAGAGAGAAAAAGAGAATATTGTGTGTGCGCTTGTGTGTTAAGGTAGTGCAGATATATATAAAAGCTGTTCCTTCAACTCCGACAGCAGTGAACAGCCCAGCAACCGAGACCTCCCCGCTTTCAAAAACCTCTTCCTCTCCATTCTCACATCACACACGTGAATCAAAGAGTCTCTGTGATCTGCCATGATTCCTGCCACAATGAGAGAGACAGAGGGTGGGAACGCTCAGAGAGAGACGGGTGGACGAATACAACTCCGGAACACATGGTAAAACATGCCCTGCTGCTCTGAGATCAGCTTACGAGACAAACTGGCTAAACCTCCTCACCCGAGCAAGAACATCATTCAATATTCATGAGAGTCTCCGCCTCTCCGTCACTGGGTTTAATAGCGGCTGTGACTCAATATCGCTTTGCAAAATATGATTGATTTTCTCTGAATCGCTCTTACATGAAAAACAGACGAGTGGAGAGCATCCTCGTCAAAATGTAAATGACACCAAAGGGGATCCCAGAGACTACACACGCATATATAAGGCCCATGAGCCCGTCAATCTAATTCCAACCCCTGACAAGCGTGCGACAGAAGCAATCGCGCAGGAGAAACCAGATTCACGTTCAGCTCAATTAGAGCCGCGTCACCATCGCAATGCCAACAGCAATCACTGCGCTGATAAGAGATAAAACGTAAGAATGATTGACAGCCTGTCAGCTCGGCTCATCTTCGCTAAATATTACCGTTATCAACAAGAGAGCGTTAACTCTCCTTCAAAAGAGTTGTGCGAGTTAGTTTGAAGATGCAATTATGGATCCAGAATTAGATTCCTAGGCAAATCGAGACTGTTCTTAACGTAAAATCTAGGCATCTATGCGAGAAAGCCTGTTAGTTAGCGATCGTCTGATGGCTCGGAGCAGCATGGTAGAGCTTTACTTGATGGAGTGAGCCAAACTCTTGACGTTTAGATCTGATCGAAATTGTCTGTCAGAGATCAGGTCTAGATGAGCTGATGAGTGCTGTCCTATCCTCCTGATTCACATTCATCTGACACGTCTGTCTCGCTGAAGACCACAGCGATCCAGCTCTCTCAGAACTACTCAGAGATTTCCAGCTCCTCTTGTGGGACTGAGATGTCCGTTAAACATTCATTTATTGTTCAGAGACAGATAAAAATAAAAGAGAATTTTCGACTATACAAACTGGGCTGTCAAATATAAAAGTAAATATATATTTAAAACAGATATGTTTATTTAATGCAGCTAACACACTTACCTTATTTGACATCAATACACACACATTAAACTAACAATTAATTAATTTAGAAATTAAATACTCTTAATTGAAGTCTTTATATGACATTTTTTGGCCATTATTGTTATAGGAGACAGGAAGAGAAGTGCATGTATTTATTTCAGATGAAAGGTTATATATTTTCTATACTATTTATAACATATGTGTATATATTTATTTGTAATATAAATTATACAAATATAAATATATGGGCAAGTAAATGAATGTAAATATTTCTATATATGTATATATCTTTATAATATATTATATAAATTTATGTATAAATAAACGCTGGCCTCAATTTTTCTCAGCTCTAGTTCAAGCTTTAAAACAAAACAAAAATTTTTTGATTCTCATATTTCATCTGGTTGACTTCCATTTATGTGAATCTTTGGCATGATTTTAAGGGCAATATTGCCAAAGAAGTCAAGGAATCATTTGCTGACAGGAGGTGTGTAGTTTCTCTCTCTTGGCTGCTGAAGGGAAACAGCTGTTAGTGATGCTCGCTGCATTAGAAATTTATAAGATTCGCCGCACTAAGCTACCAGCACTTGTTAATAAGAAAACCGTTCCCCGCTGACTAAAAGCACATTTTCACTGCCTAATATTTACTGACTCCTTGATCAACAGACAAACAATAGGTTTACAAACGCTATTTAGAATTGGGCAGCTGTGTACGATGTCATGACCGCTGTCCCTTCCAATGCTGAGGCTGGCCACTTTAGTACAGAGAGTCTAAGTTGGACAAAATCTTTCAGGAGAATAATCTATGATCTAAGAGCTACTGACTTTTCCGAAGTCCAGCTCATGTTAAAAAAATAACAGAGCAGGAAGTGGAATCTTTTCCTCTTAAGCAAACATTCCAGGCTGCTCAATATGAAATTCACCAAGAAAATGGGAGAAGATTTCCTGGATGTGTCAAAAACATCTCAAAATACACTGGCTTAGACTCACCAACATAACCCAGGTTGCATATGTGTAGATCACAACGCAGCCTGCCCACGGCATTCATGTCTGTTAATATAATGTATTTCCTCCAAAGTATACCTAGAGTAAATCTTTCTGATGGCATATCAGGATTTTTTGCGGACAGGGATTTGACAAGGCATATTGGACAGGTCAGTAAGCTATTAGAAGATATTGCACAGACATTCAAAATAAGCCGGAAATGTAATATGTTTGCACAAGGATGTATTTGATAAACCGAACACACTGTGGACTCAGCATTCCTCAGTGCTGGCCTCAATCTGAGAGAGTTTGACCTGTGTTAAGGTTCTTGATTCCCACCCACAAGTCTGTATATTTACAGCACATACATTAGCTCCAGGAGATTAAAAGGTCAAAAGTCGCATACGATGACAATTGAGAGGCAGTATTTTCATTTTCAGAGGAGATGACGAGCTCCCAGACACAACCTGCCTGCCTCTCTTCCTGTCAGATCTCTTCAACACCAGTACAATTGTAACTGGATCTCTACAGGAACTGGTTAGAGATACAAAACATACTTTACGTTGATGTTAACCTGACTAAAGCATGGTTTTCTCTCTTCTGTTTCAGTGTGTGTATATATATATAGACCCTGAAACAAAAGAGAGAAAAAACAGACGTCCCACACACACACACACACACACACACACACACACACACACACACATTCAATTTATACATTTTTAAAAATGTTTTATTATTATTATTATTATTGTTGTTGTTGTATATATATTTAGGCAATATATCAATTTTGTAACATTTAATTATTTTATTGCTTTTTTTAAATAGCTTATATTTATTTAACAAAATAATTTTTGTGCTTATTAAACAAATAATTTGCAAAATATGCAGCAATATTTATTGAAGTAAAAATAATTTTAATAAAGTAATTTTAATGAACATTATTAACTTGATTTAGGTAGCATTGATGGCATGATTTCAATAGGTCTGATTTTACATCTAAAAAAGCTGAACTTAACAGAAGTGTGTAGACTTTTTATACACACTGTATATGTTTGATAAATATGTTATGTTTGAAGAATTTAGAGATGGTAAGAGAGATGAAGAAAGAAAGATAATTTCTGAAAATGTCCTGCTCTTGATTGTGGATCTGCCCATCTTGTTCTCTACAATCAGTCCAAACGAAACAACAGAATATCAATGACAACTAACAAAGCACTCATGCACAAATAAATACTGTAATATGCCACAAAGTTATCAGACTCAAACAGACAGCCACACACACACACACACAGGTTGGGGACTGTGTTGAGTCCAGGGAATGCCGATCCAGGTAAGGAGATTACAGACACACACAATACAACCTTCTGTTCATCTTCCAGGAACAATCCGGTTCTCTGGAGCATCCAGGAAACACACAAAAAACAAAACCTCGTCCACCGCCAAAAACTCCTAACTCAGCCTAACACCTGCTTCTCTCTCTCTCCCCCTTTCTTTTCTCTATGCCGCTCAACAATAAAAGTCATAATTCATGCTCTCTGTTGATCAAACCGAGACGCTGTTACTTTTACTTACATCATTTGAAAATCACAAAGTTCCAGCTGTAATCAGACGCTCGTTCGGAAGCCTGTTGAGCAGGACCATCAGCATCCGTGACGTTACACCGGCTTTCATCATTCCGGCAGACTTTTATATTCAGGGAAATTGGGTGAGCAAAAGCAGCAGAACTTCTGCCATGGGAATTACAGGTGTGACTGCGCTACTGCGTCTTTTATTGCGATGAGAAAAAAAAAATTCTTTGAGAAAAATGTGCTCGAGACAAATGCAATGCAAAGGAAAACGGTAATGTGTGTAACATTTAATGCAGACTGATGGGAACGGAGCTTTCTCTGTCAGCACCGCTTTAAAACTTCCTCCTACGCACAGAGTCAAAATAAAAACCTAGACTAAACCACCTCTCACAAACATCACGTCAAAACCACCTTCTGTCAGACGCTAGCAGGGTGTTTGACAGGGAAATGAGGGTTTGGATTACACAAGTGTTTTAGATGCCATGCTGGAATATGTGAATTACTGCAGTAAACAGAGGACCAGAGAGAGATGCTCCCGGGAACTTCTTACTTAACAGTTTGCAAGTAAAAATTACGTGATATGCATCGAAATGATTTTGGTCAGAATAAATTTGATCTCATCCCATTTTCACAACCAACTATCTAATCGTCCATCTATCCATTCACTATGGTCTTTCTATCCAACTGTCTGATCAATCCATCCATAAGTCTATACATCTAGCCATCTATCCATAAACCAATTTTCTCCAGAGCAAAAGTCTCCAGGTTTTTGCATAAATCTCAGAATATGTACAGTATTCTAAAACATAAGAGCTTCCATTATATAAGGATGCTTTGTTATTAACAGCTGTCTGATTCCCACAGGTAAAATACATCTCTTCACACGTCACAAGCGTCACGATTATTGTTAAGTGTAGCTGATAAAGTGTTTTTTCACTTAAACATTAAACCAAAACCCTGACTGTATTCTTATGAAAAACACAACAACGAAACATTCACTGTTTCACAATGTGAACGCTATCATATACAATTAAAAAAAATACCATGCTACAAAGTTAGTTTGCATGACGGCATGTTATTGCAAACTCAGTGTGTGTTCTGGCAGAGCGAGGGCTGTATGGCCTTTGGGTATTCACTGTAACGGCACACAAACGGCTCACAAAAGCAACCAGCAGAGCCCTGATGAAAATCGCACCATTACATCTGTAATTAACAGCATGAAATCCTGCCACAAAACCCCTTCAATGTCTGAATAACATCCCTGATCCATGCGCCCACAGGAGAGCCAATGCACGTTCCCACAATGCACTGGGGCAGCAGGACTGATGGAGCTTTGGAGCTCAATTTCCAACACAATCATCCTCATTTCAGCCTGAAAATGCCAGAGAGATTCTGCTGTAGTCTCTTTAGTGAAAGGAGAGAGAGAGTGTAAGAGAGAGAGGGAAAGAGGGGGAGAAAGAATGGAGGCGGACAAAGAGTGTCTTTTAACAGCAGTTTAACAGTCACCTGGAGGGCATGAAGGACACGAGAGAGAAAGAAGACCGTATGTGTGTGTGAGGGATATGCACTCCTGCGATCTAAAAATCACACACATTTATTGGCTGTTTTACACATATTTACTCTCTTTTTCTGTACTGTACTTCCTTTTTTCAAGTAAATATTTGTATTTAATATTCCGCCATGGTTTATTGGCATGACACAAGGAATATTGCATCATCAATCCTTGCATTTGTAATGATTACAAATGTCAAATCTTAAAGACAGAAAATGTTTTTCACACTGCTTTATGCATCATGCACAACATTAGAGGATACTAACATCAACATAATTTTGCATTATTACGTGAATGATCTAATCGGTCTTACCTCTATGTCTGTTTGTGGTTTTGTCAAACATTAGCATGGCATCCTCTACCTGAAAAACACAAGAAAATATACTTGTGAGTCAAAGAACATGCATGGAGCAAAGTACACAAAAAACAGGCATTTCAACCCCTATTATATAATTATCTGAGCTCAACATCTATAAAACATCATGGTATTAACATTAATAAGAAGACCAGATCAGATGTCAAGCAGCACCTTTTGATAAAAAACACTTCCATCATAACTTTCTGTGTAGTATTGCTCAACGGGACAAATGCATGACAAGAAACCTTTGTATGAAGCAGGCGGATTCTTAAAAAAAAAAAAACAACAACACACAGAATCCTGCAGACATACACCAGAGTCCAGAGTAATTTGCCCTTCATGACTCACACACACGAGAAAGCGAGGGAGAGACAGAGCCAGTCTCGGGGGGAGACAAAGCGGTCCATGTGTCCGTGCACTGCCTGCCTCCTGGATACGGTCGCTAGGTAACATGAGGAGTTGTCTGAGTATAAGAGACAGACTGTCCAGAACAGCGGGGGACCCCAGTATGAGGCCGATGGCTAGAAACACACACACTTACAGGGGTCGTAGTGTGTCTTTAATAGAGAGGTATTAAAATATCATAGCAGCAGGAGTCAAACCTGCTCCGCCCACATAAGCCCCACAGCCAACCAGTACACACATAGAAACAAAGCAACTGTACAGGACAGATCTTCCACCTGGAGCAACCCAGGGTTAAACAGTCTGATTATGGGCGAAATGAGAACAGACATTTCTCTGAAAATATGGGTTAAAAGCTTCAAGCAAATCTGAGCCTGCTGATTTCTCAGAGCAAACCAGATCAGACAACAGCACACCAGGCCATATCATACGCTACTATACTAGACCAGTCTACACCAGACTGTACTATACCCTATTTTACCAGTCTAGACTACACTATTGCATATCACACACTTTATATGTCAGACCATATCATACCCTAAACATATCATATCAAACCAGACCACTTTAGATCAGACAATTAAGTTTAGTCTAATGGTACCATACCAGGCCATTCCAGATCACATCATACAAAACATTAGATAAGATCAATCCAGTCTAATCCATTGTAGTTCATGAAATCACATATCAGACCAGACCCTATTAGATCAATCCAGACTAGTCAACTGTAATTCATATCATATCACAGACCAAATTTATCAGCCCAGTCTAGTCTATACAGTACCATATTTGACCATATCAGATCACACCAATTGTCTATGGTAGTTCATATATAGTGTAAAGATATCAGACCAGACCATATCACACCATATAATACCAGTTTAGGCGACACTATTAGTTTATTATCATAAAACATCACATATATCATTATTATATCATCAAACCAGGCCAGTCTAGTTTACACCAGCAATCTACCTGTAGGAATTAATATGATTTTTACTCAAAGATCTGCCTGCAAGCAAGCAGCGGAAGACCTTAAGTCATGCTGATGAAGTTTAAGCATGCTGTACACTGTCCTGCACACACAAAACAGCAGAGAGGTTGTGAGAAGATCACAAATGCGTCACACACCAGTAATGCACATTGAGCTGGTGAAATCAGTGTAGCGCTGCAAGTCTTTTCTAAAGTGTCTGTCACTGGACTGCTGAAATGCCTCTCTGCCTCTATCTGATGGGAGGTTAAGGACCTCTTCTCACTCTCACACACACACACTTCTCCTGCTCCTGAAAGGAAAGCTGAAGAGGCAGACAGAGCTCTTATCGCTCTTAAAGGAGAAGTGAAACTCTACTAGACTCTCTGGACTTTCTTTAGTAGAAATAAAGAAGAAATGTCCGCTATCAGCAGTTAAGCGCTAGAGAAGATGCTTTTCTCACAGCTGCTGAAACATGGCAAAATGTTCGAAAACATTTGCAAAAGGTCAAACACATTCATACAGGTAAGGTCACACTCGATACACACCATACAGTCCTTACTAGAACCAGGAAGTATGAGCATATTACCCCGGTTCTGTCAACACTGCACTGGCTCCCTATCAAACATCGTATAGATTTTAAAATCTTGTTAATTACTTATAAAG
>JAUCMU010000055.1:459370-481924 GCA_032275025.1 Enteromius treurensis | reverse complement strand
GCTACATACCTTCTATGTACATATCAGAGAACAATTTAAAATACTCTCTCAATGCATTCTATGGCACCTTTAAAAGTACATATACAATATTATGGATTATGCCGTTTTTACTTCCTATTCCCCAAAACAAAAATCTCAGAATGTTGAAAGAGTATTTTGATTTGACAGAATATAATAAACATAATATTTTAATACCAGACAATTAGGCAGCACTGTTTTCACAGTTGCTGACAATAAGAAATATTTATGGAGCAGCTATTTCTGAAGAATCATTTGACATTAAAGACTGAAGTAATGACCACCAAAACAGGAATAACAGAAGAGTTATTTTTAAATCAAAATATTACATATCAAACAAAACAGCCTACACTACCAGTGTATATACACAAATGAAAAGTATCTAGAGAAAACAGCTCAATCCAAATAAACAATGATTTTTTACAGTTTGTAAAAATTAAGCTAAATTGAGTCATTTTACTATTTATTTTTACTATCAACTCTAAATAACAACTAAATTGAGATGCAATGCAAGCAACATGTGCAACACTTAACTTTTAAAAAAAGATACATGCATTATACAGAAATATTATATAAATATATACATACACACACACACAGAGTCATTTAAAGTCAACTGTCTCCTCTCACTAGCATTCAAAACAGACTTTTTCTATCCACAAAACAGATCTGCTTTGAGTGGAATCTCTCTCCACCTGCCCTGGAATAACCACAAATATCAGAGCATGTCAAAACATCTCAGGAGCCCCAACATCACCTCAGACCCTAGAGGGTTAAACACAGCTCAGATCCTTCAAGACCTTTAAGGTTTTATCAGAGTAGATACGTAATAAGGTTCCAGACAAAGCAAAAATAAACTAAATCTCTCCTGTGTCAGTCTGATAATCTGCTCTAAAATGGAAATGCGTAAAGAGCTTAAGAAGAAAAGAAATGAATTCAATTATATCTGCTTAATTATATTCATCTCCAGTGTTTTCTTTGAGATTAGTTCCTAATCTCTTTTAAATGCAGTTCCAATAATAACATATGACACATTCCATCACGATAGAAAACAATAGCTAAATGTCAGTCAAATCTTTCCTTCGCATGCAGGGAAACTGTGCCAGCTGTTTTTTTTTTTTGTCATGGTAGACACGGGAGTTCTTATTTGAATCCAGCAAGACATTGCGGTCTTTATTTCATCTTGGATTAACATGACAGCTAGTTTTGTCAGGGGGGTCTTTAAAACGACGGAGAAGAACCGTTTGTGCCGCTGTAATTCGAACCGTTAATATACGAGAGAGATGTTGCTTTCTCTCCCTTATAGAGCAGAGCATCAGAAAATAACACAGAGGAGGGAAACCCCTTTCTCTGTCTGTCTTCAGTCGTTCTTTTTCTCAGCTCCTGAGGCAGTATGTAAGTTTCAGATCTGTCTGTATGTTAAATCATACGCCGTGCACAACTGACACAAAAGCTCTTTCTGTGCTGCATTAATGCTTATAGGTTCTACAGAATTTCAACAGATAAAATGCTCATTTGTTGTTGAACAGAATCTGCACAAACTTCCAAACACTGCTACAACCTGCACACACCATGGACTTCACTACAAATATTAAAAAAACAAACCTAACCTAAAATATACAACATAAACATGAAACCGTAATATTGGGAAATATTAACCTTTCAACTAACTGTCTATTTTAAAATGTCTTTATTTCTGAGAAACTTGTTCAGAAATTATCCTGATCCTGGTGCTCAGGAAATGTATTTCTCTTATTATTAGTGTTAAAAACAGTTCTGCTGCTTGATTTTTATTTATTTTTTTTGTTTTGTTTTTTTGGAAACCAATAACCAATAAAAAAAAAATAAAAAAAAACAGTACAAATATAATTTCTTTAAATGTTTAGGGTATCTTTTTAAATTAAAAATATATGAAAAATATCTTACTGACCTCAAACTTTTGAACAGCCGTATTGGTTAGGCTTAGTTTGTACTGTATATACACAAACAAAATAGCGAACATAATTATGCATTAGTATACACTGCCCTCCAAAAGTTTGGAAACACCCTTGGCAAAGTGTGGTTTTGGATGATATTAGCATTTATCCTTATGTTTTGGTGCATGTACATTAAAGTAACTTGACATTATCATTGAAGATAATAATTTTCGTTTTAATTTCCTCTATGTATAAACTGTTCATGTAATAAAATGTTTTCTAGGGTGTTTTCAAACTTTTGAAGGGGAGTGTACATCCAATATCAGCCAATATTTACAAAATGATCACGAACGGTACACACGGTATATTGTGTAGATATAAACATTGACAAATGTCAATATCTGAGTGAGTGAATGAATCAGTCCTCATGTTAGAGCACCACTGATCAGGTCCGAGTCACACACAAACACACAAAGAATGTGAGATCACAGCCTGCTCAGTTGTTGAAGTAAACGCAGGTCAGTGATGAGTCTTTGTCTACAGGTTTGCGTTGTGGTATGTGTGAGAGTGTCTTCTCTCTTCTCATCCTGATAAGATGTAATTCACACCTGCTTGGAGTCCACCATGAGCGGGTTTATCATCCTCCAACACCCCATATTACCATGACAACGTTACAATTCTCCCACCAGACGACAACCGTTTTAACCTGTGTCAATTTCTCTTTATTTTACATTCCGTGTAAGACTGACGACTGTTATTGTGTGTGAGTGTGTGTGTTTCCCCAGGCCCACCCACTGCTGGCAGCAGCTGAATGGGTTTCAATGTCTTTCATCCAAGATTTCTAAAAACACCAACAAAACAAACAGGGTTTACTGGCAGGACAGACGTTCAGAAAATGACTGTGGCAATGGGAGGATTATATTGTTCTCTGAAGCCTGGCAGCTTCCGGCTCTAGATGCCAGTAAATCATCATCTGTTTATCATTTGGAAGCTAAAGACTCTAATAATGATGACAGACATCAGAGTTTGAGTTTAAAAAAGCTGAAGGGCTAAATAAAAGTAAGGAAAGAAAGGAAAAGACAGACAGACAGACAGACATAATCAGACAAAAACACGGTCACTAAGGAACTACAATCAGCAGGTGATGTCACTTGAGGATGGACACAGCAGGTCGCCAATCACGCATAGCAGGAAAGCTGTCAATCACGACGTCCAACTGTGCACAATATCAGAGGGCCTACAAGACTCCAGTCCGCTCAGTGTTATATCGGCCATGAACATCAAAATAAGGCGAACAAGAAAAACAAATAAGTATTATTAAAACATGAAAAAGGCTTGTTTTTAGTGCATCAACACACAGCAACGACCAGAATTTGATTCCCATCTCTAGGTGCTGATCCTGCTGCCCTCTCTCCTCCCAGTAATTCCCTGTTGTCTCTCAACTGTCCTTTTTGAATAAAAAGTCCTAAAAAACCCATACAAATAAAAAAGTAAACTCAATTTTTTGACTATCATGTTGTGCATAACAAACATCAGCATCTCCCCTACAAAAACATGACAGACATCCCAAATACATACAGATTTTAATATACGGGGTGTGTGTTATATATATATATATATTTCACAAACTGATTCTTGTGAATAATTTACACATTCACGTCATTAAATGAAACGCCATGTTTCAGAACATCTTAGCACAGCCAGTGTGTGTGAACGCTTTCCAGGCGTTTAAAGGTGAATTAACGAAGACCAAAGCAGAACATTTTTAAGATCCTTTGCCTCTCTGTTGGCTTTTTTTCTTTTCTTCTTGAAGAGAAGTCCTCATCTCAAAAGGCGCACGCTGAACGTGTGTGAGTGTGTGATTCGCTTGCATCTGGCCCACTTCTGTTAACCTGCTATCAGAAGGGGCGGCTTTCAAAGAGAACGCTCTGTGCTCTGAAGTTCCTTGCAGATTAATCTGAAACATTAAGCAAATGCTGCATAAATTGTCAGAGCAAAGCTAAGAGAAAGAAAGCGAGAAGAGAATGGTGGCCCGTTGACCTGAGACGGAGAAGCACAAACCCCCAGAGGAGCGTTCAGGCTTCAGAAAGCATAACGGCAGAAAAAAGGTTTAATATGAGAAACGGAGAAAGAAGAAAATTAAACTCTTCTATCTGTCTCCATGGAGTTCCAGACGTATCTCATTGTGTGTTTTAGGTGTGTATGTGTACTTTAGGAGCGTGAAGTGGTGTGTATTTGAGGTTGTGTGTTCGATGTAAGTTCATCATCATAATGCTCAGCGGAATCCGACTGCAAACATGTTAGCATCACCATTACAGCAGGCGCCAAGAACTTCTGTTTGGATAACCTGCAGAGAAGCAAACGACTCCCTATGAAAGTAAGAGAGAGAAAGCGAGAAACAGGCTGGTTGCCAGCCTCATATTGCATTTGATCAGACATCCACAACATGCTGCCAATATGAATAAAACTCATCCAAGCTCATCCTTTCCTTACAGCGTCGGATCAATCCTTCACCACACACCTTTGACAACAACTACACATGATCCACACACAGAAGAGAGGATCACAATATTCCAGCATTCTTTCATCTGAGATTAAAGCAGCTTTTCCTTGAGGAAATCCTTGAGGCAGTGGTATCGCTAAATCCCAAAATTTTCTAGGAATCCAAAAATATTAATCTAGTTATAAACTAGACAGATAACACTAAATTCCAGCAGACAATTTCAAGATGTAAACCTTACAGAGGCATCAAAGTCTATACTGGAGCATGCTTTTCTTCTGAAAAAAAAAATAAATAAAAAAAATAAAAACTAAACAAAAAACAAAACAACACATTTAAAAAAAAAAAAACAAGAACTAAACAACAACTCAAACAAAGAGAGAAAGGGAGAAGGAAGATTAGCGTGACATGAGATTCTTTAATGAAAAATAAGCTGTACAGTTCTGATCGAAGGGACTAATGGCTTTTATTGATCAACAGCACAGACTTTCTCTCTCATCTCCATTTGTAACTGACATCAATTTAATTCAACTCAATTAAAACAACCTGCACTCAGGGTTCCTCTAACACCACTGAACCGGCTCTACCCACCATCTGGCTATTCTCCACATCATTACCTCCTCTCCAGTCCAGCGACACCTGACAACACCTGATGACGTGACCATGGAGGACACAGGTGAGACAAACAAACCAGCATCAACTCTGTATTCATGCTGTGACCCTGAGTTTGTAACTAAATTACACTTTTGTTTTATACATTTGTGGTAACACTTAGTAACACTTCAAATACTTTTTATATAAATTATATTATTTGTATTCATTAGGTGTGCAGTAAATTGATCAAAAGTGACAGCAAAGTTATTTTTTACTTTCTATTTCTTAAAACCAAAACAGGCTTTGCCATCACATGAAAAAAAAAACATTTTAGCATATACAGAATATGTGTGTGTGTGTGTTTGTATATATATATATATATAATATATATATATATACATACACATATATATAACTGTAACATTGGGAATATATATATATATATATATTCCCAATGTTACAGTTATACAGACCCAAAACGTTTGGAAGGTAGTGCATATTAGACAGGTGAGAAACTAATATTTGCCAAAGAAGAAAAATCTAATTTTAATTACGATGAAATACAAAGTTCTGTCATGAACCTCTCAATGGTGCAGTCTGGTAAATCAACTCAGTAACAATGACAGTGTCACGCGTCAAAGCTGATTGGTTCTCTTCTGTATCGGTAGCTGTATCAGTATGTGGTAAAGCGCACTTTAGAAACCCTCCACCTTCCCCAGCTCCACCTGAATAGATCTACTACAGAGTGATCATAAATGCTCTGAGGGATATTCGTGTTATATGTGCAGCAGCAATGTTCCTAACACGCTCACGGCAGCATGTATGAGGCAGTGGCAAGAATTGGCAGCTATTCCACCAAGTATACTACAAATTTATACTACCATGCCAATCCCTCCTAGAGCTGTCATGACAGAAAAAGTCAACTAAAAGCCAAATTGTGATCATGTCAAACTTTCGGCAGCTTTTGAAAGAAAGCCTTTTCGGCAGAATATGAAATGCAGTCTCTAAATGTGTTACATTTAAATAAATAATGTATAAATAAATGTTTTTCTTCCTCAAGGTTGGCCCCTGAAATGATCACGCACGTACAGTGTCTCAGTACAGCGGTCACAAGAGAACAGCTTTAAGAAGCTTCTTCAGGTCAAGGGGTTGAACTCCTATCTCACTGGCTTCTTCCGTCCATCAGGAAGCGCTTCAACCCCTCTTCTCATTTCCTGCGTCGGCTGAAAAGAGCCCGAGACCTCGGGCGGCCGGCCATCTGTTCTTTCACACAGACTCAGAGGACACATGAAACTCCCACAGCTGTCTGGCCTGATTAAAGTACAGCACAGCATCTGCACGCAGAGATCAGATTCATATACACCATTCGTCTACTCTGCGGCACGTCCCTGACTGTTATACTGTGAAATATCAGCACGTCGAGGAGTCGGAGCAGTGAGCTATCAGATTCTGATGGAATCGGGCCTCCGCTGAGAGAGAAAAGACTCTTCGTCACACTTCCTTGTCACCCCAGAGAAGCGGGGCATTGTGGGACGGCTGACATGAACACACCAAATCCATAATTCATGAGTCATGCTGAACAGCCTGGCAAACATGCTGCTCGCAACAACGACAACCCACCGCTGAACTGTTTCCTTGCGAGAACGCTTCCCCCGTCGGAAGCGAAGCGGGAATTGTGCCGTGCGTCGAGAGAATGAATGAATATAAGCACAGTTGTTGTAAACTTGAGATCTCTTCCTCTGCAGCTGCCGCCGTTGACTCGTGCTGCTAAATGAAAGCGGACAGAGTACGACTTACGACTTTTTTTCTCTGCTCGTCTTTGCGATTGCACCTTTTTCCAGACCTGTGAATGATCAAGAGCATCAATACAAAGAAAAAGACTTTCATCTCCTGACAGACAGAGAGAGAAAGCATTGTATCATCAGCGCATGGTAATTGTACAAAGCCTCCCTCTCTTCTCTTTGATTTCCGGCCGCTCTGACCGCTCTAACAATCTCTCTCTCGTACTCTCTGTGCGCTAGAGCTCAGAATCGGAGCTTTACCTCAGTACACTACAGTTATTACGAGCAAAGTCGGGCACTTCCATAAAGGATATGACCAACTCCAGCCCCAAACACAGCTGGGGAGACACGAGATGTCAGCTACAAACCAGCCCAGGATACATCAGAAATAATCCGCTGAGATCACGGTCTCGCTTTCATCCAGATCCTCTCCACTGAGGTCTGATCTCCACCTGACATCTGTAATACGGAGAATATCAAGAGAGAAACTAGAAAAAGATGTGTTTTCAGTATCTCACTCTTTGTTGCATCATCATGGACCAGACCTAGTCACAGCCTCAGATGACATGCCCACAGACCACCAACAATAAAAAATGATAAAAAATAAACAATTAGATGAATTTTGGAAAAACAGAGCACATATAATAACAACTGTTATTATAACAAAGCATGATGCAACAAATACAGTATGTCCACTTGAAGACAAAAGGTGGTCAAGTTAGAAAACAGGACCCTAATGAAACACATGGTCTTTTCCGATAACAAATTTTATCACATTAGAATCTAATTTAAGACTCATTTTTTTAATTTTTTGACAATATATAGAATATATAGAGCGATCACATTTGTATCACATAGCCTAAAAAATATATATATAAAAAAATAGTAGATTGAAGATAATTGCACGATATATGGCACATAATTCTTATTTTCACAAAAGGACGATAAAATCCAATCCAAAAAATTTAATAACCCATATTGTAATTTCAGAACTCTGAACTATTATATTTTATAAATTGATTAATTGACACATTGTGTCAATTAATCAAATTATAAATCATATTATCAGGTTTACTGTATATGAAGAGCTTATTTGCAAAAACAACATTTAAAGTGGATCAAAACCTTTCATCAAAGTTGCCCTAAAAACTAAAACCAAAATGTGTTCTTGTCTTAAGACAACTTTGATGAACTTATATATATATAGTTGTGCTCATAAGCTTACATACACTATGCAGAATGTGCAAAATGTTAATAATTCAAACAAAATAAAGAGGCATCATGAAAATGGCATGTTATTTTTTTTTATTGGAAAGACTTCTGTCTCCGATATGTTCACAGGTAGTGCATAAAACCCCTGGAACAGCTGAACTCAATGTGCAAATAAAAGGTACACAAAAGTACATAAAATATCTCTGAGTTTCTACTCTTTTCATATCACATTTGTCAGACCCTTAATATAAAGCAACAAAATTACAATAATTAACTGAATAGTCAATCCACTCACTGTATGGTCAATTTCCTGAAGGGGCTGCAGATCAGATATCTCCAAAAAGCGTATCTGTACTTTCGTTTGAACACCCAGCTCCAATGTGAGTAAAGGGCACTGGAGTGTAAACAGTCTTGTTGACGGGCCGAAGCCTGCCGCCACAGCCGGCCACTTCGCAACCATGCAATTAGGGCTTTTAATAAGATGAGAATATTGCTGATAAGAATCAATTAGAGGCCTTTTAACTGAGGAAGAGCTGAGAGAGTCCCACTCAGCTTAGATCAACACACTCTCAACTCTCACAGGAATCAATCAGGGACAATCTGTTTTCCTAGTTAAAAATATTGAATCATCTCAGACGCCAATACATCAAGGCTCTCCAACTAGCGGCTCAGAGTTAAATCTGACCAATAAACAAATTTTCACTTTATCTATTTCGGTATTTAATATTACATTAGGAGCTAAAACACAAATGTCAACCAAAGAACACAAACCTCTCAAAGCGCTGATCAGAGCCAGACGGCGCTAAAAGGCAAATTAGATGTTCACTCAAAAGTTAAGGGTTTAGTACTAGAGCAGAATCCACGGAACATTCCCTCCTCACATCACTGTACTTTATTGATCACCAATAAATGCTTCATTAATTATTTCCAACTATAAGTAAGAAGACCGTGCACAACAAAACATGACCACATTCACAACTAAAATGATCATCTAAATACACTAAAGCTTACAGAATAATAAAAAAAAAAAAATGGGAAGATTTCCCAACTCGCTCGATGCATCGGTTTAAAATGTGTGCATCGGATACAAATTGGCATTTGTATCATGATGCATAGTTTCTATCGTATCTGCATCGGTAAAACCCGATTTATTTCTTTATGATTATTAGTAGACATACTATACTTTCATTATTTAGAAAGTGGAATTTATATAATATGTTGTGCCACTATAAAATATACAGAGAGCGCGACAGATCTGACAACACACTTGAAGCACCGACACTGTGTGAGTTTGTAGACTCCTCCTCTCACTCGGATTCACCTGAACCTGCTACTGCTAGCGGGACGCCGGGTGAGCAAATGATCAAAACTTATTTTCAATCGCCGCTGCTTAACAGTTCTGCTCGTTCCAAGGCAATAATCGCCTTTTTTATCTGTAAAGACATTCAGCCTTACAGCGTTACAGAGAACGAGGGCTCCCAATACCTGCATTCTTGTTACATTGCATCATACTGCATCGAATCGCGTTGAATCGAATCGAAATCGGATTGCACTGCATCGTAACAGGGGTGGATCGTATCGCTAGCCGCTTCGTGTCTCTTTAATGTATCGTATCGTTGGCTATGCATCGAGATGCGTTTCGCATCAGCCTCAGTTATGGAGATGCACATCCCTGACGTGTAAGGTACAAGGTTTCAAAGAAAAAAAGTTTGACATATGCCTGCAACCATGGCTTCCGAAACCTGTCTGGTTACTGGTTACTTTATCTAGCCCTTCAACTCCATCAAAGGCCCACTTGCATTTTGAGGTGGGCTGGTTATGTGCAATTTCTGAGTGTGCGCAGACATACAACAGACACAGCCCACCTGAAAAGCCTGAATACAAATGTTTGATCCATTTCAAATTTTTTGCTTTGATGCGCCCTTCAAAACTGTGCAGAATCTTAAAGATAGGAATGGGTATCAATGCAGACAGTGACTAGTCTTTTGGACATTCTTCATTAAAAAGAGTCATTCGTTTCAGGAATCAGGCAGCACTGGTTCTGATCTCCGTTTTGTTTTTGTCGTTAGAGGGATTTGTTCCTGATCATTCAGAAAGACATTTTTACCTCGCCTTGCTGACCTACTCAAAGTTTTCCTATTCTTATAAAAAGGTCACTGTATATATTCCTGAGCTCTGTACACATTTGCAACCAGTGTTCACTTAATAGCGTTTGGATTCAGATATGGTAATTCTGATGAAGGCTGTCAGTAATAATAGCTGCAGGCTGAAAGATGATGCTGTTAACAGCTCCGGTTTCTCTTTCCTTTCTGCGTGCAAACATTAGACTGATGGAGATAATGCCAGGGTATATATTGCCTACAGTAGTTCACCCCGTCTCATCCTCAATCTCTCCCTGACTCTCATTAAAACATACACAAACCAGTCAGTTTACTCAGAAAAAGCTCTTTAGAGTTGTCTGACACTGTTCCCTTTTGCTTCTGATCTCTCAAACATATTGATTACAGTAAAACAATCAGCAAGCATCTGATCATCCTTCTCCATGTCTACAGTGTGGAGGAGAGTGCCGTCTGTCTCGCCTCTCCTCTGACTGCTCTTGAAGTGACATGCTAAAGAGAGGCTGAGGGTTCTTCTTCTGAGAGAGAGTGTTAAATCAAACCCTTTGAGGAATCACACACCACGACCCACATAGCAAACAGCTTCACAGAGCAACTCACGGCTACCATTATTGGCATGACTGTGTTACATCCTGATTTAACTTTGCCAGTTATAAGGGTGTACAGAACACAAAGTGAGAATAAACACATCCCTCTCTTTCTCACACACACATACGCCTCACTTTGTTTTATACAGAGGGCAGTGAGTGGTGGTATTCACACGTCTCATGTGTGTTGCACAGCTCAGTCAAAAGTCTCTAAATCTCCCACAGATGATGATCTACACTCAATCTTTTACCTTCAAAAAGACAGAAAGATCAAGATACAGTATTAAGGAAAAGAAGGAATGATGATGGAATGTTAGAGATATATACATTATAATTCTGATAGAATTATATATATATTTATCAATTTAAAAAAAGACAATATACCTATGTGTGTGTATATTTGTTACACATATTTATACAAATACAGATACTCACGTTATGTATTTTGAAGATATTTACATGCATATTTATATTCACAAAATTTGTATAATTTTTCATATATAAACATAGCATATTTTCCTTAAATATATCCAAACGCAATCGTACTCGGGCCCGGTTCTGAGAGAGAGCGCGACCAAAAAAAAAAAAAATTCTGAATTCTAGTTGTCTTGGTCTCAGCACTAGACAGAAAGAGACGAGAGCGTGTGACCTGCTGATGTTTAATTGTGATGGGTGTCTCTCTGCTCAGTCTGTGTGTCTGACCTCTGGCTCGTGTGCACCCGAGGGGACGTTATGTCTGTGAACTGTGCGATTAAAATGGCGTCCAGTCGTACCCAGCTCCGTATGACGTCAGGATCCTCCGTCACCCGCTGGGGTCACAAACAGGCCCTGCTCTCATTCCCGGCCGTATGATGATTTCATCCTCAGGCTGAGATGCATCATTCAGTGGCTCTCGGGGAGCAGATGGCAGGATGAGAGGGGAGGGGCTGTTTCCCCAGGAACGAGAGGACCAATCTCCCTCTCCCTCTCCAGAAAGTGAGACTCTTCATCTTCGCTCTGCTTGATGAGCCTTTAAGAGTCTTAAATGGGTTTTTGGCTCCGTGGCTCCACAGGAAGCGGCCCACCTGAGTCCCAAACGACTCTTCTTTTAAATGCCTGCTCTATTATCAGAGCTCAAGTCAAATTTTCATGTGTGGATCATCTTGGGGTTCTTTTCTCACTTTTCTCATTGGCCAAGTCAAGGGTCTCAGAGGGGGCTCGATGGAAATCTAACAACCTTACCTTCTAGAGCTCATTTTCACCTGATCACACACAAAGCAGTGTCTCTGGCGCAGTGCTGGGCCTCTGTTGGTCTAGCACAGCCAGATTTTTGACAATCTGCATAAAGGCTGGTCTAGTTTGCAGCTTGCTCCTGCCAAGAACTGCCTAATTAGACAAGAAACAGCATCTAACCAACATGTCAAAGACACAGCTCACATTTCACGCATCTAATGTGTGTGCAATCTTTGTGGTCAGAATTTACATCTATTTAAACAAATTTAGTGATTATTTCATTAGTTCTGCTTGAGGAAATCTCGCATGAATGTTTATTAAGTGCTGACAAACCAAGTGACCAAGATTTTCAGCCAATCAGATTCAATAAACAGAGCTATGTCTGAAAGCTGACATGAGAGAGATTTAGAGAGAGAGGAGAGAGCAGGTGCGTGTACGGTTTTCTTTTTTCACAGAACACAAATCTCTCCTCATAGACTAAATCTGCAACAGCATGTGACCGTTTCGATTGACACTTAGCCAAAACAGTTTTTTCAAGAGTTTTTCCAATATATTTAATGTATAGAATACATACGTTAAATATGAACCTATACATAAATGATAAAACAATTGATACCTTGAATAACAATGATAATTATTTTTTTTTAATAAATATGAAAATATAAAAATAACAAATTATGAATTATGACCCATACCTTAATGATACTACAATAACAAATAAATATTTAGATTTGTTACAAATAACAAAAAGTATATTTTTTTAAAATATGAAAATCAAGTGACATTTATTAAGAAAACAAATTGGTCCAATTTGGTTCTGTCTGAAATGTATTTATGCAAAAGGTACATACACTTATTTAAGTATTCCTGTTTATTAATATTTCCATGTCAAACTTTCCCTCTTTGTCCGTTTTAGCCGCTGTGAAAACAGACTGCCAGAACAGCATTTTACCAAGGACCAAAAGAGAAGAGATATTTCCTCCCGTACAGGCCGAAGCCCAAATTCAGTCGTGGACAAAAAGGACCGTGGAAACACAAGAGCCGGTGCCGAATTTTAATTAGCCACTTAAAGAATGAAAGATTCTGCTCCCAGTTGCCCTTGCCTTCTTAATGACAAGGAACTTTGAGCAGCTTTCCCAGGCACTCCGCCAAAACACTCAGTCTATTCTTTTCTCTCTCTCTCTCTATCTATTCTTTAATTAATCTGCTTTTCTCATTTGTAAGGTTTTGTTCCAGCAGCTTCACTGTTTGTGCCCAGTGAAAGAGAGAATGACTCTTCAACACAAGAGAGAAAACTCCAAAACTCTCTCTCTCTCTGCTCTATTGTCACTCATGGCATCCTCTCTGTCAAAACCATCTGTTCCTAGACACAATGGTGTCATGTCTGTGAAAAATGGCCCAATTCAGGGCTTTATTTCATTGGTCGTAAAGCTTAATGTGGCTGGAATGCTCTCAGATATCTGATGCTGCTATGCTGCTCACCAGAAGCACCCAAGCTAGTACATACTAATGAGCAAGAGTGGTAATTTCATACTGAATATGGTGATCAAAGATTCTTCTAACTAATAATTTTACCCAGAATTCTAGAATGCAAAACTAAACTGGTGAAATAGCTCAAGATAATATATAATGACATAAAAATGCCCCATTCAAACCTCATCATGACCAACTACAGCAGGTAGATTCACTTGTACTGATAATCGGCATAAATGAAAGCAGAAATCAAAATGCCCTGATCCACCAGCCTCTCATTATCACTTTAATTAAAGCACCTTGGAATCTACAGAATTTCCTGTAACGCTAAAGGTCTCTGGGAATGAGGGGAAGGGTCTCCTGGTGTCTGGAAGGAATGAAGCAAAGATCATTTACACAAGGATTCAACACTTTCTTTAAATTCATTTGTTCATGGGTTTAAATGTCAGAATTGTCCAGGGGGCTTTCTTTCTCTCTTTCTTTCACACACACACACAGACACACACACAGAGACACACACAGAGAGACACACAGAGACACACACACACACACACAGAGACACACACAGAGAGACACACAGACACACACACACACACACACACACAGACACACACACAGAGAGACACACAGAGACACACACAGAGACACACAGAGACACACAGAGACACACAGACACACACACACACACACACACACACTCAAATGAATGTTATTTGTACTTTCAAACTTATATTTTAATACTATGTTCAAGTGTATTTTTGTTTAAAATACATTCACACAAAATAAAAATAGCAGTAATACGGATTTATTCATTTCTTTATTTATTCATTCATTTGTTTATCATTCATCAAAAACATTAAATTGTCCATTGAAGTCAGCTGACTGTTTGCCCACTTTGTTCTGTACTTCTCGTGACTCCCGCAGCATTCATGCCAACTAGACTGATGATACATCTTCACTCTCTCGGTCTTTCTGTCGGTCTCTTTCCCAGCAAGTGTGTTAGCCGTGCCCTTAGCGTAAGTGCAGGGGTCAAATCTTCCAGCATAAATCAACACGGTCACATCAGTCCCTTGTCTCACAACAAGAGAACACACAGTCCAGTCTCTGAGATGATGAATCCCGCTAAATTATTGTCTCTGTTGTGAGAGATGGATAAATGCAGGTTGCACATGACTCATCTCACAAAGCTGACACGACAGCAGTTAGACCTAAATTATATAAATTAAAAATCACCTGACTTTGAATTGGCACTGTTCTCAGACGAGTCCTGTAATATCTGCAGCTTCCGAACAATGCATGAAAAAAAAAACAGACATGACTGTGCCTCAGACAGAAGCTCTTAAAGCACTCTCAAACACTAGAGTGAGCCTTCGTCGTCAATTCCATGCAGGCCATATCGGGAATATAGGACCCCCTCAAACTGAACAAACAGAATAGAGATCCTTGCAATATACGGCAAAACTGTCATTTATTCCTATTTTTTTCATAGTGTGCAAGAATGCGCAAGTGAGTGAGTGGGCGTGTGTGTGTGTGTGTGTACAGCGGCCAATTAGAGCAGCCCAAACAGCTGTGAATAAACTCACACACAGTTTCACTCTGGAAGACTTTCAATTACACTGGCCAGTGCGCTCTCTCTCTCTCTCTCTCTCTCTCTCACACACACACACAAACACACAGTCATCTGGTAACTTAAACCACGAGCCATACCAAAGTGCACCAAACTTTCCTCTCTTATTCCTCTCTGAAAGCACACATCATGCAGATTGAGAATAATGGGTGCTCATGTGTTGAAAGATGCTGCCACTGTATGTCTGTGTGTGTGCAGACACTAAGGTCAGGCTGGTTAATGAAGCAGTCTGTTAGTGCTAACGATGATTACCTCTCCCCGCCTAAACATTTATTCACTGTAATCACCACACACACACACACGCTCCAACCTCAAAAAAAAAAAAAGGTTCAGATAGAAGTTTAGAAATTGAGATTTGCACCAATGGTCTCCATGGAGCAGGTCGGTGACTTTCTGGAAGGTTAGAGATGTTAAGTGATTTGAGCAGCTAACCAAACTGGTCATTTTAAAAGAGCAAGGCAGATTTCCAATATCAGTCTCCTCTAAACATCTGATCTTTCTGTCATAGAACCGATTTTGCTGAATCACAGAGTAAGACTGTCCCCACTTCTTTATCATTTGAAGACGTAGCTGTTCTTTCTTGCTCTGTTAGCTGCTTTTCTCCGCTCCCTGTTAGTGAATGTAGATCAGCGTCTTTCATCATTCATTGGCTCTGGGTACTGCTGGCAGCGATCAGCAGACTTGTCACTGAAGTGTGTGTATGATTGACTTCGGGCACATTTACTGAAGATCAGTAAACACAATCCAGAGAACAGAGCAAAACACAATGTGCTCCAAAGAAAAACTATGAAAACAACAGCTAATCAATACAGAGCACAGACTCCACTCAAGATTGCATTCTGCACATGCGTGCTAAAGTAAAGTAATAAAGTAAAATAAAATACAAAAAATAAAGGCAGAAATGATGCATAAGATTAGAGTATGTGAATAAATTTGTTAACAATATGTACCAGTACAATGTAGATTATATATAAAAAATATTGATTGTATCTAAAATGAAGAGAAAAAAAAATTATTTAGAAAAAAGTAGTGGTGGGCCATTATCGGCGTTAACGTGCTGCGTTAATGTGAAACTCTTAACACGCGACAAAGAAAATATCGCTGTTAATCTATTCACAAAGTTGGGTTGGGAGCTGGGTCTATACTATATATACTATATTGATATTTTAGCACGGATGTATAGCTAGCCGAATTGCACTGTAGCCCTATTCGGATGGGACTAGTTGTGAGCTTCGATTCTTATCACCTGTCGTCCGTGATTTTCATGTACCATTTCGGACAGGACTAACACCTCCGTGTTTATGACAGAAGTAAGAGGGTCTGTTTTGTACATCTGGGCGTCACAGAGATCCCGCGCTCTGTATGCGTGCATTGCTATAGTCATTCATATCTTTTGAATATTTCATAATTAATGTTTTTCCCGCATATGGCAGATGTGGCAGATGTGCACGCTCGATGTGCATTGAACAGAATTTACACTGAGACACATGCACGTTGTTAGACAGTGTGTGCTTCCATCCGTCGCATTTTACTTTAGATATGTTTTTTATATAACCTTTGGAATGCATTGGTATTAGATGCACGAAACCTGCACGCTGACAGACTTTGTCACTGACAGTCACGTGCGCTTTGTGTTTGTTTGTCCTGAAGCAGTGGTTTAATGCACTTGCATTTTCAAACGCTTTTATACAAAACTGATGTGCGCACCGTCATTTATGTTTTCAGAGCAGAGCAAAACATCTGATATATCGAAAGAGATACGAGTCACGTTGTTCAAACATGTATGCAAACTAATCATAAATAAAATGTAAAAATAAACAAAATAAAATAAAACTGCTGTCAACACGTCTCCAAAATGAGGTATGACAGATTTAACAAAAGTTTTCACAGAAGTAGCTTTTTTTCTTAAAAATTTTAAGAAATATGGCTATATTAGATAGAAACACACAGTTTAAGTGGAGAGGCCGTTCTTTAAAGGTCACATGAGCACTTAGGCAGCAAGAATAGTCAGAATAGTCCTTGTTTCTCTCTTTTACCAACGTACCTTCAGGTCGAAGACAATCTAGAAGCTTCCCACCTTCTACACACACACTCCTGTCAGTGTGATTAACTGTATGACTGACGATTTGAAGCACAGAACAGAAAGCTGAAAATTACTGAAATGATCCAATTTTGTTTGACGTTAACCCTTCAGAAGGAGAGAGCAGAACAAAATAAAGGGGAGGATGACTAATAATAATAGTAAAATGATTTTAAGCATGTCGGAGGAGCCTGTAGTTCATTTTTTACCACTGAACTAAAGACCCAGATTGTGCGAACAGCTGTTACAGCACAAAAACCGTGCAAAGAAGCGCTAATTAAAGATGTGTTGAAACTTGCCTTCTCTGTCTTTTCAGAAAAAAAAAAGCAATGAGGAAAATCTCATGATTCTCAAATGATTAACCAATTAAAGCTAGGGATGGGTTTCGTTAAGGTTTTACTCTTATTACTACTTTGATCGATACCACTTATCGATCCGTATACTCTTATTGGTACTTTTTGTTGTGTTTTGATATAAATAAATAAATAATATATAAACAAATATACAACCTTTTTATTTATTTATTTTTTTCATTGTAAAATAATTATCTGTAACAAACACCAATGTTTGAGCAAATATTACACGAACAAAACAAATTATTGTAAAAAAAAATAAATAAATAAACAACAATTTTCCTGTAAAAGAATGGTCAGTGGTTACTGTTGGGACATGTAGGTACTACCAGTTTTTAACAGCAGTTTAACCAAAATAGTTAAACAGTTAAACAATAAGCTGCGGCTAATGTTTGTTTTATTAGAACACATTCAAATAATTTAGTTAACTGTGTTTGGGAGTTAAGTTTGAAACCTCTTGCAACGTACACTTAATAAAGTGAATGTATTTCATCATTACAAACACATTTTTAGGATATTAATATAATTTTCTCTGTTTTCTATTATCTCTGCTTTATTTCTTATTAAGCATGGCTTCTTATTATCCCTCTATTTGTAAATGCAGTACTGTAAGGGCATTTTAATGTTTAAAATTTATTTAGGCTACAGCAGAAAAAATACGCCAAATATTTATATGTAGCCTATTTTTAATGTAACCAAAATGTGTGCTTATTAAATTATTAACATTATTATAACATGCTAATTTAGAGAGACCTTATGTGATGCTTATCTTGTTATTTTGGAAGTTATAATGTTTTCTGATTTTTATTTTAAAAGTACATGCATTAAAGCCGTTCTTCTGTCAAATGAGATGTTGATAGGTTTATTGTCAGTGACATGGTTCTATCGTTATTTTCGTAACTGCAAGCTTTCATGTTGTGCGTGCATGAGCTCTGTGTACTGCGGAAACCTATGTGCGGAACAGACGGGCATTTCGCACGTGAGATTGACAATAACAAGTGCAGGCAAATGTCTTTAATATTATCGCAAATTGGAAATGGTTAAAATATGCTAGGTAACGATTATTTAGCAATAAATAGGATTTTTTTTTTTTTTCTCAAGTACCAACAGCAGAACCGTTAACATCAGAGTTTATCAATGCATCTGTCTTTTAGAATTTATCACCGGTACCTTAATTAAAGCCATGCGTGAACAGAACTTGCTGGACAGGTACACATGCACAAGCTGCGTTCTCGGCCACTTGCAAAAATCCTGGTCATTAGAACCATGCGGGTCAAGCAGAACCCAATGAGTAAAGTGAAAATATACAGGCATAGATCCAGTTTGTTTATTAAAGCCACATACAGAGTTAAATCTCCCACGTTTTGTTGGAATTTCATTTATCATTTATGATAATGATACCGTAACTATAGACGTCACTTGAGAGAAACTGAAGTGCTGACTTTTTCTGAAATTTCTTTGTGCCAAGGAAATGGACATGACAGGTCAGTAATCAGTAAAATCAGAGCTGAGGAGAGTCCATTTCAAACAGAACAGGAAGGTGATGAATGTTACTTGCATAAAGTGTGTGCAAAAAAATTGCATCATCCAAATGGAAAATAAAAGCAGATAAATAACATATCTTAGTGTAGGTTCAGGTTATGAGTAGAGAGTTATGAATTCTTTCTTCAGATTGCCTTTAGCTGAGCTGCATTAGAGGGTCAGAGGTCACCGCAGACACAGAAATGAAACCTCACCCGCAAAATTCACTGTAATTAAAACCTTTCCGGAGTCACAGGGCCACAGACATATTGAAGCCGAATCTGAAATGTCTCCCTAGGCAGAAGATCCCAAGAGAGAGTGTGTTGCATCTGTAGATTCTCCATGATTAAGTTGATCATAACGTTTGAGGTAAGTGCGATTTTTTATTTATTTAATACATTTACCAAGAATGCATTACATAAATCAATTAAAATTTCGATTTCTGAAGGATCATAGGACATTTAAAAACTGAAAATAAATATGAATAAATGTGTCCCTATACCATAAAACCAGACATAAGTTCCATAGGTTTGTAGCAATAGCAAACAGCACATTATATGCATCAAAATCTTTACTTTGATATCAAAAATCATTAGGACATAAAGATCATGTTCCCTGGGGATATTTTGAAATTTAATTTTTGATTAGTAAAATGCAATGTTAAGGACTTTATTTGGAAGATTTTGTTGTATTCTCAGCCAAATATTGTCCTATCCTAATAAACCATACATCAGTCGGAAGCTTATTTATTCAGATGATGTAGAAATAAAACATTGACCCTTATAACTGGTTTTGTGGTCCAGGGTCACATATTTTAATTTTAAAGTTATTAAGATGGTAAAAACATTTTTTATAAATACTGGTTTTACTGCATTTTGAGCAAATAAATGCAGCCTTGGTGAGCATACAAGACTTCTTTCAAAAACTTTAGCATTCAAAAGTTGGGTGTCTGTGAGATTTTTTTGGTGTAACTCACACAAACAAAAAACCTTGTCATCACATAACCCTCTCGTCATTTCGAAGCCTTTCTTTCTTCCGTGATACACAAAAGAAGATGATCAGTAAATTACAACTGCAATATCAGCGTGATCTTCAAACAAAGCTATTGTACAGCTTCAGAGGAATATAAAGCACAGGTCTTAGTGGCTACTTTTATGGTGATTTCGGGAGGTCCACCTCTGGTCACTGTGATGCGTGTCAAAATTTTGCTTTTTGTGTTCCACGGAATAAAAGAAAATCATTTTCTTTCTTCTGGAATAACAAGGGTGAGTAAACAATGGCAGGACTTTTATTTATGGGTGAACTAATCCTTTAATTTCTCCGTTCATCAGAGACACTCACATAGCAGGAGACAAATGAAGCATGAACGAATGAAAAAATATGAGGTTACCTAAGGTCAGATGCCGTTTCTGAGCTGCGTGTGTGTGTGTATGTGAGGTCCTTCTCAGCCTGAATTGTCTGATATTACAAGAAAGGGCTTTGTTTACTCAGGATATTTACGCAAAAAAGCTTGCACATACAAACACCAAAGCACACACAAGTGTGTTTGTTCAAGTGTGGGAAATAAGAGGCTTTAGACAAAAATCCTCCTAATCTGGAGCAAGATGTTAATTCATCCACTCTGGCTTAACACTCCCTTCCTGACAAACACACACACACACAGGACAGAGGAAAAGGAAAAACAAGGACATAACTCTTTGTCTTTTAAGAGGACAGCCTGTGGGTGAAGCCGTCTCAGGAGAGGTTCTGAGTTTATGTACCGACGTACGTGAGCGATCAAACCGTAAAAGGTAGAGAGGGGAAAAAAATTCTGCGTAATCAGCACATACTCACTCTGAGAGACTCACAATGAAGCCAATTAGACTTCGGTTCTGTCAGAGCTAGTTCAGACTGCCAGGGTTCATATTCTGAAGACATAAAAACACTAAACTTTGCAAGTCATAACTTCAATGAGGCAGAAGCGGATTAGGGCAGGTTAAAAGAATAAATACACAAAGTCTATCCAAAGCAAAATGTCTTGTCAAATAGAATAACTGTGACTTAAAAACTTAAGACATAGCAAAACAGTTTGTCAATGTCAATTCAACTGAGTGTTTTTCTGGTGGCTCACCACAGTCCAATCTGTCCAACTGCCAGAGTTCCATAATTAACCAAAAATATGATAATCTGATATTGTGTAATGGGTTAATTATTCACCTCTAGCAAATAGTGTGCATTTTTTATTTCATGAGACTTTGTTTAAAATAGCATACAAGGCAGCTCTTTTTTTTTTTTTTTAAGCACTGATAAGAGCACAAGACAGTTTATGACACTTGAAATTCATTGCACTTTCAGCTGAGGAGCTGCTGTCAATCACAGGTCGGTCATAGTTCTCCGAGATTTCTACCAAAAACACATGGGCCAGACAGATACTGCTGGGTATTACGGGAGCACTGGCCTGTTTCAGGATCGGTATCAGAGCCACCATGAGATCACCACACAGACATACTCAATTTACAGTGTGATGAAGCCTAAATATCACGCAAACATCTGTACAACACTGCAGTTTTGGTTGTATTCCTGTAGTCCTTGTGGACACACAGGGATCCAAGTGATCAGCTCCTCTAAATGTCAGAGAGGGGTACATCATCTCACGCCTGTCTGCAAACCCTGTCACATGAAGAGCCAGGAGACTTCAGACTGTCCATAGGAACATTTATATTTGTAATGTTTCAGAAGGAAGTCTCTTGCGCTCACTTTGTGAAAAAGTACAGTAGCACAATTTAAAATAACTATCTCTATTTTAATAAATTTTCAAATGTAATTTTTTATTGTGATGGTAAAGCTGAATTTTCAGTGTAACAATCCTTCACAAATTATTCTTATATGTTGATTTGCTGCTTTGGAATCATTTCTTCATTTATTAATATTGAAAAATCCCATGCTGCTTAAATTTTGTGAGTACAATGAAATTTTTCCCCTTTTCATTAAGGCCTGTCTATATTAAATAATAAGCAGCTACTAAAGAGGAATGAGTTTCCCATACTTTATATCATCTCAAAAGACAACAGCACATTAATAAAAAAAAATAATAAAAAAAAATATATAAGTACACAAACGTTTAGTCGACACACTCATCACCACTTACTAATGAAAATAAGTGTTTTTTTCTTTTCAAGAGAATTTTTTTTTTATTATAACTAGCCTACATATTTGCACTTACTCTAGGCTAGGGCTGCCCCCAAAGAGTCGACTAAACGTTAGTCAATATGAAGAGGTCTTGGTCGAATACATTTTCATGAGACCGTTAGTCGCAAAAAAAAAATCATGTGAAACTACTAGGGGTGTAACGATACGTCGTATCGAATCGAACCGTTCGGTACGCATACGAACCGAACGATTCAGGAAAAAAAAAAGAAAAAAATTAGAGAAAAAAAAACTGTAAAATATAATGTTTTCAGTGCTACACTCAACAAGGCAGCGCAAACGACGGGACAGGGAACCTGTGTCTGCTCCTCTCACCCCCAAACAGACGAGAACCAGAAACACACACATTACAAACTATCACCCGCGGCATTCAGGTT
>JAUCMU010000055.1:431538-450189 GCA_032275025.1 Enteromius treurensis | reverse complement strand
AAGGTTACTAGCATTAAGGTTACTACGACAACACAGGGTAAATTGTTACTAATGTTGTTAGCTCACTAAGAAACATTTATTATTAATATAAATCGCTTGTATTGCTTTGCAGTAAACTCTTTAGATTGCATTCAATTTCATCCTGCTCTCTAGACATCAGTATTGCCCATAAAAATGTCCATAACATTAGCCATTACAAAATCTACTTCAAAAATACTGACATTAAGAATTTTGAAAGAACAAAATAGGCTTTGGTAAATCCAGAAGGATTTCTCAATGCTTTCAAAGAATACTAATTTCATGATTATGAATGGCTAGCCTCAGGCAAAATTTAGGCATTTGCACTTGGGAGATGTTACGAGTTTAACAAAAATGACCTCAACTGTAATGCTGCAGTTTTCTCTGTCTCTCTGCACCCACTGTCCCGCTGAGTCACCACAGCTGGAGAAAAGAAAGAGAGAGCAAGAACGAGAGAGAAAGAGAGAGACATTTTGCTAGAGATGTGTAAAGCAAGCTGGCACAGTCGCTTCTCTCCCCTCCTGATGCTGGGCTCACAGATGACTAGGCACCAAGCTGGCACTGCCATTCTGCAGGTCTGCCCTGTGCTCTGTAGAGCACCTTCACGGCTGCCGAGTTCAGATCAGCTCTCTCCTGTACTGGAACCCCATACGCCTCCTGTAACCTCACCACCACCAGCTTTTAAACAGGGCCAATGAAGAGACACACCAACCCACCTAACCTGCCAGATTGGATCAAGAGAACTCAGGTGCTGAATCACATAGAAATTATTTCACACAAGCAAAAGAACCACCATCTGGGTTTCGAAAAAGTCTAAAAATGAGAGAATGTTTATTTTAAAGACAACATGCAATGATCTTTTTCAAATTTAAATAAACATCCCACAATAGACAACTGACTCACTTGAAATAGTCCAAAAACTTACAAAACCTCCCAATAATACAGCAATAGATTGATCCAATTTGGATACTAGTTACACAGAAAAGTTTACAAATGGAGTTCCATTTCTTCTTGAAAAACCCAAGCATTGCATAAAATTGACAAATTATGAATGATGGAACGAAGAAAAAAAAAACATAATTTTGAGAAAAATACCCATGTTTGCATTTGCAGAAAGCATTAATTACACTTATTACCTTTGTGTTAATTAAATTAATATGAATGACTGTTTTATTCAGCTTTAACATCACCAAAACTAAATAGCATTTTAAGCAATAAAACATCAACTTTTTTTTCTTTGAAGGACATAAGAGTACAAGTCACCCAGTCTTGTAAAAAGCCTAATTTAAATCTAGAACACACATGAACAAAATCACTGGACTAGACTAAAAATACAGTTCGAGCAAAGGTTCACTCTGAAATATCCTACAATATGGAAGTTAACTGCACACTAAACCCATCCCACAACATCCCTTAACACTCTAAAGCTGTCATTTGCACTTTGTTCTCTCTTAGGCCCTCAAAACGAAGCTGTTCATCTAAGCAGGAAACACAGCATCTGGTCAGCCTTTGGGGAGTCCGAGCCACTGAGTTACCCTAACACACACACACACACACACAGACACACACAGACTAACCAAATCTCCTCATCTCATTTTCACTGACTCATTCATTTCTCCCCCTCATCTCTCCTCCATTTCTGCTCTTCTCTCTCTATCTTCTGTAATTGCTCCCAGATCTCTCATTTCTCAGCCATGCTCTGCTGCTAAGCTCTTAAAGATTTAGACACCTCACATAAACCCGATCCTGTCGCACACCTCGACAGAACCACAGGACCTCTCCATCTCTCATCCCTACACTCTCTCCTCCTTACCCTATAGGTCTGTAAGGTGATAAACAATTTTCTCCATTTGGCAAGAACTACATTTTTAGTCACTTCAGACAGAAAAACAGCTCTGTGCACTGCATGTTCTTTTTCGAAGGAATGATGATGTTTTAATGCAGTACTGTAAAAGAAAATAACCCTTTTAAAACAATCAGAGTCAAGCACCACTCGAGCAGATAAGGGTAATGGTGATCACTGAAATGAAGAACAGTTGATTTATGTAACGATCCAGAATAAGTCGGTTTTACAGTAGATATTGTTCCAAATAGCCATCAATACTGATATGATGCATGCACCCTTGAATGAGGCTTGATGCTGTGTGTTAAAGAACAACATGAAATCAAGCACTACGAGTATCCATTTTTCTTTTTACCTTGTGCACCTTGTGTGTAATCTGTTATAAATAAGCATTACTTAATGACACAAGGTGTTAGGTTTTGAGTGTAAACTGCACATAGCTTCTGTGTCCCTTTTATAAGGGCAATTACAACCTGTTTAGAGTCTCTGACAGCCCCTTTTGCTTAACACAAAACTGCTCTGATGTCTATTATACAACTTAATGAAATCCTGCGATTACAAACTCTTGAATGCCAGAATCAAATTCATAGTGTCATATTAAACTGAACAACCAGAGTCCAAGGACACATTCCCTTTTCTGCCATTTAAAAAAATTAAAGAAAAGAAAAGAAAAATCACGAAAATGCTTTATAGAACGCAAAGTCAATATTAAAGGCTTACTGGTTAGTCAGAAAGTCAGGAGGAAAACTTCAACACAATAATAAAACACCCTTTCCATATTGATGCCCTCACCCTCTCTGCCACTTGTATAACTTCACTGAAATTAAACGAACACGTACATACAATTGTAATATCCACACTGACATTATACTGTACATTACTTTACAAAGGTTTATACAAATAAAAAAATATATTTTTAAGTCATTCATGCTCACCACTGGTGCACAACACAGAATTTCTAAGGGGGAAAAAAATTCTTAAGACTAAGACAAAATCAAATAAATTAAGTTTAATGCATTCAAATAACTAGGCATGCTAAAACAATCTAGTAACAATATAAAAACATTAATATGGTGCGAAAAAATACAATATTTTAAATTGTCCTAAACATGCAATTTTTGTTAAACTTAATAAATTGGTGTGAAAATGTATGGTTCATGAATTTAATTTGAAAATACAACTGAAGTTAACTATTAAAAAGTTGGAAAAAAATGTAAATGAAAACAAAAATCAACAACATGTGTTTGAGTTCTTCATTTTGAAGTCTCAAAGTGCAGATAGAATTATTTAACTTTAAAAAATGTTCACACAATAAATGTTTAATGGATGCCATACCGCAATATTATCATATTGTGAGGTTTTGATATCATTACATCCCTATGTTTAAAAGATAATTTATTCCTCTAATGGTAAAGCTGAATTTTTAGCTGCTCAAGAAACATTTCTTGTTATAATCAATGTTCAAAACAGTTGCTTAAATTTTGGTGCAAAGGGTGATAAAATCTTTTTAATCATAGTTTGGTGTTCAAAGGAACAGCATTTGTTTGAAATAGAAATCTTCTGGAGGTGGAAAAAATCCTAATGACCCAAACCTTTTAAACAGTAGTGCACATAACCATCTATTAGCGCATAATGTAACATGTCTACTTCCTGCCTGGCTTATTTTGACTTAGCAGGGCTACACATAACAAACACAAGAGAGTAAAAAAAATATATTTGATATTAAAAAAAAAAATTCCTTAAACATCTCTTAGGATTTCTCATAGTATCTCATAACCAACAGCATAAGACATACGGATCAATTTTGAAGGCGCTTTGGCAAACAAGCTCAACGCAAAGAAACGTGGTTTTATCATATCTGAAGGTCTTTCATGGAGAGTGTGTATATAATTATTCTAAGAAAACCAGGAACAGTTTCAAACCCTCAAATCAAAGTCTAAAATAAATGAGAAGACACAAAAAGAGGAGGGGATCGCTTCCTCTCTCTTTCGCTCCACTCTCTCTTCATCTCTCCTTCACCATGCACATCAGAGCAGCTCAGGCCTTCAACAAAACAGGTTCCTGAGTTTATTTACATAAACTTCAAAATGCCGCTCTGTTTAGGAGGAAACAAAGACAGTAGACATCAAAGTTCGTAAGATCTGGCCAGCGCCTCCACGCTGCAGCCACCGCAGGCCTCAAGTAAACCTCCAAAAAGGATGTTTGCTTTATTCCCACCCAACAAACTCTATTTTTTCTTTTGTCATTCTCCACTGAGAACTAGAACATTAACCGAGAACACTGTGAGAATGTTTCATTGGTACTGGCAAGGAATTTATCAGTGCGCAGAGGGTTTCCAGACCTCCACGCTGACAGAAAGAGCAGGACACATCGTCCTCAGCTTTTCACTTGTTTTCGAAAACCGGGGGACAAATACAGGGAAAAACACGACCACCAGAATTTTTTGCAGAAAACATTATTGCAGAAAATTGCTGAATAAATGTCCTCATCCAAATTCAGAGAAGGTTTTTTTGCTTCAGAAGTTCAGAAGTCCAGAAGTCTAAAAGACAACAGATAATTGTTGGGAAAAGAAACAATTCCAACTATATTATTGTGTTATTTTTACAGTTGCAATGTGGACTTTCATCTACTAAATATGATGTTGCACCAAAAAGTGTCACATTACAGAAATTAAATGCATTGTGAATGCAGTTTTATTTTGATTAATACAGTAAACTTGGAGATGGAGAAGGGTTGTAGAGAGAGCAGGACACGGCGAGGTGAAATTGAGATCAAGGCCTCTTGTCCCCGTTCATGCATGTCATCTCTCTCTGAAGACCTCCAGCGTGCAGGCAGCAGGGTGGATGCCAGCAGAATGAGCTGCATCCATGCATGCCTGCGAACCGCTGTTTCTGGGCTCTGCTCTGGAGGGATTTCAGCTGACAGCTGTTATTAATAAACGAGTGCTGGAGGTCAGTTCATTCCTCCGCCTCCTCTCCACCTGACTCCAGCACAGCTACATGTCCAGCATCTCACCAGCTGCTCTAAGCACCTCTGCAGGGGCCATGGACACAGAAATGGTCTTTAATCAACAGCTACACTGACTACCCATGTGGTAAATACAACCTATATTATTGGACAAAAGTCCAACAAGACATTTGTGTCAAAACCAATGATCATCCTTTAGATTAACTTGGTAACATTTTACATAAAAATAAATATATATAATAATAGATATAAATATAAATTTTTTGTGTACTTTTTATTGATTTGATAGGTTTTTTATTTCATTGATTTAAATGGTATATTTATAGCTCCTGTGCTCCTGTGTAAGTGAGCACAATTCTCCCACAGTGTGCAAGCATTTATACTTCCCGTTTAATTAAAGTGGTAAACATCAGGTCAAGCTTCAGGAACGCTTGCTTCCGTTTTCTACTCATATCCCTTATAGTCTAGTCTGTACTGAGATCACAGAGCAGCTGTTTCCCCCACTCATCCTTACTAAACACTATGCCACTGAGAGTCGGCTGTGGCTAATCTCATCCAGGGAATACTCAAAACAAATTTCCTGCACACAGATTAAAGCAGTTGTCCTGCTTCTACCTGTAAACGGACTCCAGAAAATCCCATTCATCATTTATGTGTGAAAATATATATTCAGGAGAGCATCAAACTGTCACCTGAGGACCTGTGACCAAGCTGAACTTTAAACATACGATGTGTGGTGTGTCTAGAGCTTAAATCTGCAGTAACACACTCTCATATCTGCCTGAAGATGATCAAGTTTACTCAGTCTCACACACATTCACAACTTGCCTGAAAAGAGAGTAATTGAGCCTGTAGTGCCTTGAGCTCTGAATTAGACTTGCGTAAAGAGTTTCCACTGGAATAACAGAGTGATTTAACTGCAGTTTTCAAGAGCCAGCACTCATCTGAATAAGACACAGAAGCTCTTTTTTCTCTAGCATTCTCTTTCTCCTTTTCTGGTCTTGATGTTCAGCCTTCTACTCCTCTCAGTATTAAAGCGGTCCTCGTCCCCATTCCAAATTAGGAATTCATCAAAAAATAACTTATTAGGACAGATGCTTGTTTGCTTAACAGAATACCAGGCCTAAACTTGCATTCACCTTTTTCTTGTGTTCAGTTAACAGACTGGAGAGTCACATTTTTTTATTTATTTTTTAAAGAAAGAGAGTTTCTCTCACATTAACCTTGTCTCTCTCTCTTCCAGACCCTAAAGATTGTCCAGAGACAGTTAAAAATAACACAAACACAAACAGCGGGCAAAGTCGTCATTGCCCAAACCTAACCTGCCTTATGCCACAATTAATCACACTTCCAGGTTTATAAAACAGAGCCTCCTGACACACACACAAACACACACATTAAGGTCTCCATGCAGTAAACCGTGTCCTGAGTTGACACTCAGTATAACAGTCAGCAACCACAGTTGTACCATCCACCTGCATCTGCTGTCAGCCCATCAAACACAGTCAAGAGAACAGAACAGTCAAGCCCCTGTGCTGTCAATCACATCCCCTTAGGCTGAGGTGCTATTGTGGCAATACAGTGAACATATAATAATAACAACATCAGCCAGAGACATAATTAGGATGAAAATGATGGGATTTACATATAATCGGTTAGCATTTACTCATACATATGCACAACTCACATGCCAATTTTGCAAATAGAAGAAAAATACTGATTTCAAGGCAGTATCTTTAGACGAGTAATCCTTCACTGACAAAAAAACACTTTTCTATTACAAAGAGACATACCTATTCGGATCCAAAGCCTAGTGAGCTGCTTACAGTAAGGATGTTTTAAGGCATTGTTTGGAGATGGACAAAACTGTTTTTAATGGCGCTTCAAGTCCACACCACAATAATAACCACAAAGAAGAACAATATCGCCTTTCTTTTTTTTGTTCCCCAGATGATTATTTCTAATCAGGATCCACCCGACTTAAAAGAGCTTGAACATTTAAAACAATAAAACAATGCAACTTCAGCACATGCTGCCTTCGGTTAGACAGAATTACTATAGAAATTACGAAGCCTCTGTTTACTATTTGTGAAGTTGCTACTACCTATGAAAAACATCCCAATTCAGTCATTTATGAGGTTCTATTTCAGTTTCAATGCTGCTTTAGGAGGCAACTGTCTATGTAGGCAGGAGACAGAAAGGCAGCTCATTAGGTTTTGGAACAGAGCTATGGTCTAGAATTAGAGAACGATAATGAGGGTTAACTGCTTGTGACCATGATGTTATGATTTTATTCTGGGACATAGTTACACATCTTCATGTAAAAGAGGAGTGTGGTCCTGGGTTGAGTGGAGACATGATTTCTCTCACACACACACTCAGCTGGTGCGTCACACTGTGTAAGAAAAAAAAAAAAAAAAAAGACTTTTAAATAATAATTAACTGGGCCATTTAAAACCACTCTGCCCCACACAGCTAATTACCCCAGTCGACTTCTGCCCTCGCTTTCCCATTGTGCCCCAGAATAGAAGTGGATTCAATGATCTCAGCGGCTGCAATGTGGACCGACGTCACGCAAGAGCTCTTGTGCGCTATTCTCATTGCTGGCCCAGGAGAACAACAGATTGAACACAGTTACCTGAACAGCTTGAATGCACGCAAATTCTCTGCCACTTTCTGATTCTACATCTCACAGATAAATTGATTCTGCCCTCAACCTCAGGGCAACCAGCAGTGAAGATTAGACATTTCTTTACCTGTTAAAACTGGTCTGAGCAAATAACCACCTTGTTCAGGTGACACAAGGTGGAAATAAAATCAGAGCATCAGTGACCTTACATACAGCAAAGCATAGAAAGCATCTCTTCTGATGAACCACAATGGAGTGAAGTTTCTCCTGCAAATGACGTCGGCTGATTCATTCCAGCCCCTCTGACTCAAATACACACAATGAGTTAAAAATAGAGATCCTCACTTCCTGCTCCCATTAGCTCTGTCTTAGAATAGAAGCCCCACGTTTATAGAAACGCCAACACAAAGGAGAAAGACAAAAAACAATGAAAGTGTACAGTTCGGGCTGAAATGATTTTAAAGAATCGGATGAAAACCTGCAATCATAACTACTGAACAGTAGATTGGCATGAATTACATGCCAATACAACTTTCTTTTTGAAAGTCATTCCAGTCACAACACGACTAGACAAGACTAATAACAGTCCCTCTTGCCTGTAGGAAAGGGAAACCATTAGAGCTGCATGAACTGCATATAAAGGTCACTGTCAGGTCACCGGGACACAGTCTGGAAGGTCGGTAACTGGCTGTAATTTAATTGATCTGGTTAGAGATTTTTGGATGAGATACACTACCCCACCTAAAGAGACAGAGTGAAAGCTCAAAGATGTTAAAACGTCTTTTGTCTGGACCAAGAAAATCCCATGATGGGAGATTGAATGTGAACAACCCGGGAAAAAAGATGACTGGATGACCTCTGCCCTCTCCGGCGGCCGCTGAAACAACCCGCCCCCGCCGGCCCATCAGAACAAGCATCTGGATCACAGTGCCGGTCTAATCAGAACTGATGAATGTGGGTCGGCTTTAATCTTGCCGTGTTGAACTGATTGGAAGGCAGACTCTGCTTTGAAGTGGAGAATTCCATTAGCTTCCGGCGCTCTGATCCGACCAGTCCGGGAAAGCCATCGCACACACATACATGCATACACTCACTCTTTTACACCACCTCACCCCCCCAAAGGCAACTGTAGAAGCCCATTTCCACAGAAAACAGTGAATATCTTTTTAAAGAGCATCCACATGAGAGAGATTCTCAGTCTGTCCTGGCCGTCTGGGCAGCGGTGTGGCATCCTAACCAACTTCAAGGGCTCGCCTTCACTTTGATCCAGTCAAATACGACAACTGGCTGTTAAGGGATCACAGACAGAGGAGAAGAACTGAGCAAAGAGCCAGCGAAAAGAAGAAAGACAGCCACCATCTGGGCTGACCACCAACTCTTTCTCCTCACAAACAGGCAAACCGTCAGAACCGTCTGCTCCATCCAACAAAACAGACCTTACCTGATGTTACCAGCCACCTATTTTAATTTCTTTACAAACCATCTCAAAATCTCTTCATGCTCAAATGCAGTTTTATGTCAAGACGAGTAATTTAATGTGGCTGGGAAGACACAGAACTTTTAAATAATTTTGTTTTATATTAAGAAGTGGTATCAAAATTGGGGAATTTACTAGTTTAATCATCCACACGCAAAAATCAGAAGTTCAAGGCCATAAAAAAGGAGACACAAAAGGCATCGCAGTTACCGGCCTGTCCTCTGTGAAGAATGAGATGGAGAGAGAAAGAGAAGCATAATCAAACACTCAGACCTTCTCATTTTGTTGCCGTTTGTATTTAAACAGAACGAAGAGCAGCAATCAGACGGTGCAGTAGAGTAAACAAAGCCTGCATCATTTTGTCTTATATTACCACAGGGCAAGCTTTGAATAGAGAGATGACAAATTAGGACACAAAACTGCAAGGAAAGCAAACTTAAGCGGTCACCTCTGGTGCTACAATCCAGCTGAGAGCCATTTATATTCCCCGACATGATTTTAATTTTAATATTACAGCCAAACAAAACCAAACAGGGTCGGATTATACAGCACTCAACAAAATCTCTCCTCCTTATAAGCCCAGAGAGAACTGAAGCTGGCAAACCTCAGGAAAACCGCTTCGGTTTGTTCTTCTTGTTGTTTTAGGGAACTGTCAATGCTCAAGGGAGAGAGACAGTGCTGAGAGCAGGAGAGAGAGAGAGAGAGATCTAAAATAAAGAGGGAGAGAGAGAGTGTTCTGAAGGGCAGGAGAGAGAGACAGGACTGGATTCGAGAGAAAAAAAAAGAGAGACAATGACATGACTGAGATCAGGAAAGAGAGACTATTTCCTATTGTACAGAGTTATGCTTTCAAATGCTTTGGTGATACAAATGCACAGGTTTTTCATTCCATTAAAGCACACTAAAATTTAACATTCATGGGGGAAAGAGAGAGCTGAAGAGAAACAGTCTAGCCTGGAGTCAGGACACAGAGATCGACAGGACTGTGGAAAGAAGAGAGAAAGGCAGTGCTGGGATCGGTAGACAAAGAAACAGAACTGAGTTGAGAGAATCCGAAAAAGACAGGGCGGCAGGACTGAGGGCAGCAGAGAGACAGTGCTGGGAGCAAGAGCGAGCGACAGGACCGTCAAAAAAGAGAGAGAGGGCGAGAGACAGATAGAAGCATTGTCCTACACTGTGCATTACGGCTGAAGAGATAGATAAAGCGAACGAACACAGAAGAGTGCAGCAGGGAGTCTGGCTGCTTTATTGCAAGATATTGGGTCATGCCTCTGTACACATGCGGGAGGGTGTTTGTGAGAGACAGACACATCGGTGTTTCAGCCCCGGCAGTTCCAGCATCTCCGTCAGCCGTGGGCTCTGACTCTAGGCTGCTTTGAATTAGTGGTTCCGTTCTGGTCGGGCTTCTCAATGACAGAAGAACTTGTTAAAAGAACATTAGATCCCTGATCCACCGAGCAATGAAACAACACTATTAAAATAAAGTCTGACTGTCTTCTCAGGTCACAGAAAGACAGCACGCAGCCATAAATTATTGAAGGCATACATAGCAGTTTGTGTTCGCGGAAACATGCAAAATCAAAGCACTAGAGTCAGAGCCTCGGGTAGAACCAAACAAATCTAATACTACCAATTAAACTGCACGCATCAAATTAAACAATGACCTTCAACTGTCCCTGATTACACAAATAGCGGTCCAACAGATTTCCCAGAGTAATTATCTGTGTTTTTATATATAATTGGCAGGTATGAGCAGTAATTCATTAAATCGTTTGATGACATTAAGATTTTAATTGTTGCTTTTTTTTTTTTATCTGAGGTGAGGCTCATGGATTGTTATCAGAAAGAATGAACACTGGTTCGTAAATAGTCGTCTTAGTTTATTTCACTGTTTAATGACTTAAATAGTGGGGAAGAAGTTAGGCTATATTTAGAATGAAACCTTAGCATACCATTTTTTTTTGGCTTTTTTAAAAATAATTACAAATTAGGGGTGGGTGATATCTCGATAATTAAAATATATCGAGATATTTTTTAAACTTTGAGATATCGTATATAATCGATATAATTTTTATGTTCAATTTTCATGTTTGTTTACCTTCTTTGTGCTGTGCTTGCCCCCGCCTCCTTGCTTTTGTCCCCCCTCCCCTCACCTGTCGTCTCATTCAACATGGCGGCGCCCGCGACCAGCCCGGAGGCTACTAGGGTTGGGTACCGAAACCCAGTACCAGTTTGGCACCGGTACCTAAGTAACCGGTATGTACCGAACAGAATCAAAATGCGGATTTCGGTGCCGTGCCTGAACGAAAAACCCAACATATCTATGGCACCAAATCTATGCCATTAATAAGCGAGCGCACCACTGATGCTGGTGCGCGCAGTAAATCATTTTCGCGAGAGGAAAACAGATCTACATGGGTAGAAAGGGGAGCCCGTGAGCTCATTTCAAACCCCGAAATGACATGATATGATTATTCTTGTGCTTGATCTTCTCTCACCTGCTCACACGAACATGTTTATTTTTGTCAGTCACGGGGCGGGGCTTGCTCTTTTAGTTGTAAGCTCAAATGTCATTTGTTATTCCCTTTTTCCGGGAGTCAGTATTGGATGCCTGTTATAACATGATTAATTCACTTGGTTCACGGGTTATTTATCCCGTAAAGATATCAAGATATATATCCTATATCGAGATATAGCAAAATATATAGAGATATATTTTTTGCTCCATATCGCCCAGCCCTACTACAAATCACGACAAATTGTAGTTTGCAACACTGTCGTCATGACCTCTCTATTGTAGTTTAAATCTGTCTGGTTACGCAGCATCTCTCAGCCAAATTGCTTAATGGTGGCTTATCCAAAATGAATCAAAAAGAACATCTTTAGATGATATTTAGATGATACATCCTACGTCACGAACAACTTGCCAGCCCACAAACAATACAATTACAACATGGATTACATCATGTCAAGAAGACGCTGTACCCTGCGCTGTTATTCAGTTATGGCAATGGGCGTTTCGTTTTCCGACACATGCTGTAGCGATAGACCAATCATAATGGACTGCGCCATCTGACCAATCACAGCAGTGAGGGCTCACGGAAAGGAGAGGTTTAGACAGACTGATTCTTCTAACTGCTTCACACGAGTCGTTTTATGAATCGTTTAGAAATCGGGTTAAATAAAATTATTTTTGGAGAAAACTAAAGTGTTTTTTGACCTTGCATACATGTAAACCTGTTTTAAGGGACTAATTTAAGCAATATTAGCCACCTTTAAAATGGCATAATAGGGGCACTTTAATTAAAATTGAATGACCTCAAACATGAGTGGTAGTATATACTGCATTTGTGACTGGCTTATCTATGTACAAAAAAAGTACATCACCTGCACAGTGCTTATTACAAAAATAGAGAGTATTAGAGTACAGTAGTTCAGTAGTATGCTATTCAAAACATATCCAAAGTGAAAGAAAAAGGAAGGAAAGCTTTCAATTTGAAAGTCAGATTGTGACAAAAGGAAGCATTTCTAATTTAGATTTCCACAAGAGCTTATCAGAATCTCTCTGGATGGTGGTGGCATCTCCACCATGATTAACCCCTGAGACAGAGGAAGATATAAACGAGTGTGGAGCTGGAGGACTGACAGGCAGAGACAGACAGTGACAGCAGCAGTAAGACTGACACCCTAAAGAAAGAGACAGACAAACAAAAGAAAGGAAAAAATAGTAAGTGAAAACTCAATCACACAGGAGGAGGCACAACACAACGGCTGATTCTGTCTTCCAACAGTGACAGAAAAACACAAAATCTCAAAATAAACCATGAAAAACGACAAAAATGAGTCTGAAAACGAGGAAACAAAAAGTGGTATCCAAACAATGAAACGACAGAGACTCTCTCAGACACACACACACACAAGCATCATCTTGTTTACTGCAGCACTTGTTTAAAAAGTGCTTATATCTCAAGAGTTTTAGCTGTGGAAGACAGAGAAAGATGGAGACGAAGCACTCTCGCTCTCTTCAGTATAGTTGACGTTGTACTGGTGTAATTACTTGTGCAGATGCCTCACCACAACCACACAAGCTGACAAGTGCAGATGTACACTTGACTACTAACGAAACTGTCCTGATTTCCAGTAAGCCAACAAAAACAGAATGGTACGCGTGTAATAGTCCCAGAAAGAAGTATAACACTAGCTTAGCTTAAAGTGATGTCTCAGCACCTGCAAAGTTTCACACACACACAAAAAAAAGTGAGAGAGAACTGCTGCATTTACTCATCCACAAAAGACTGAAATCTGCATTATACAAAACTGAGATATTACTTTAAAGGGTTAACAATCATATCTTTAAGAATTTTCTCTTTGTCCCTTTTATTTTGCTACTTAACTTACAGTCTGTTAGGCCTGAGTTAACTAGACTACGACTGCTTCCTTTCACACATTAAATGCATGAAACTCCAGTCATTACTTCAGTCCAGTCCAGTGGATGTTTGAAATAAGAAATTATATATAACCTATATGCATCCCTAACTAAAATGTAGGGGAAAAGCATGTAATATGCTTTATAAAATTGTACATTTTAATCATGCCAAGAAGGCTTGGCTGACTCTGAGACAGACAAAAAGATGCTGCAAGCAGAGACAACGCATAGACAAAGCACACATACATGTACACAAAGAACATAAAACAAACAGCAATGGCAATTCAAAACGCACTCACACAGGCCTGAACATGACTATCGCTGAACTGGGCAGCAGAATCAATACTGTAGATCCCCTCACAGAGGGCTGCAGTCTCACATCCAGCTAATACAACAACAGCTCATGCACACACATGAATCAGAGATCTCCCTGCCTGGATTTTATAGCTCCTTTTAAATGCTATTGTGTCCACTGCTTCATCACATGATTCCGGAAAAGAGAGTAAAATCAATCTACAAACAAGCTAACACTTCCTATAATGAAAGTGTGTCCTGATGCTATGCAGAGTAGTCTCAGCCTTACTGAAACTCATTTAATACAACCTTGTATTATACTGTATGACAATAAATATAATGATAATGCCACATTTCCCTTTCAAAGTTCTTTGGAACTTTCTAATACATACAACATAAAAATTTACAACTGTTTACACAAGAATACACCGTTTAATTGTACCATTTTTGACATTAATAAGATTTATCATTAGAGAATGATTAAATTAGAATGATTTCTGAAGGATCATGAGACAAGGATCAACTTCACGACATCCTTTTCTTATAAAACCTCAAAAAAAAAAAAAAAAAAACTTTCCATTTCAGCTAAACAGCCTTTTCTTTATTTATATCGGGCAGTTCTTGGGTGAGATTCAGTATGAACCAAACCGAGCTCCACATCCATACAGTGACTCAGGCAACTACAGGCAGGGAAATCCAATAGTTATCTTCATCTTAACTGTGCAGCTGACGTTTGTCTTTTCTGGCGGCATGTTTAATCCTGTGCGCATACCATGAGCTATAGATCAACCTCAGAGCTTTCAAGAACAAATTAATCCCTGTCCTGAAAGGCAAACCCACAAGCCACAGGACCTTCTGTACATGTGCTACCCAAGAATACATTTACCTGAGGACACCACAATTTTCTGCAACTAAATAATCCTTCTGATCGGCAGCTCTCCTCATCGCTGGAACACAGACCTCATCTGGGCTTTTTCTATCATACTGTCTCTCTCCATGAAGCTCCTCATCTCTCTCTCTCTCTCTGCTCATAGGGAGAGGAGCTGTTGGAAGCTCATTCAGAAGATTTGTTCACTTGAGGTTCACAGCTGCAGTCCGCAGTGAGTCCTCACACCCACAGTGTTCCTTAATTTATGTAGAAGGTTAACAGCATCTTTTATCTGTTTTGTGTCAGCAACTGTTCTACAACTCTTAGCCATCTTGAAAAAAAATTTAAATACAAACTAAATTAAAAATAAATCACTGTAATGCTGAAGCTGAAGAATTATAATTGGGCACATCAAAACAAGAACATTTCCATTAGTCAACAAAACTGCGGGTGTATAAGCAAAAGCAATATTGACAAGGACTCCTAGTTAAATCTGAAATGAAACCCTGAATGCAACTTAATTAGCTACAGTGGCAGAAAGCAGAAAAAAAATTACAGTTCAGAGATTTGCAGCCTAAACCTGTTAAACACACAGTGAACACGTATGAGCGAATCAGCCTTGAGTTAACAGAGGGCTGGAGACGACCTGACTCTACATCGATCACTCAGCCATAGTTTCTCAATTCTCCCAGGACCAAATGAGCAAACGTCCAGCCAGGCTAATTAATCCGTTAGACCAACTGATTTAATTAAGACAGCACTTCTGCAAGACAGGAGAAAACTGAATCCTGTCTTTTGTTTGAAGAGAGGGAGAGATTTAAACAGCGTGTCCAGAAAACAGAAGGACAGAAACTTTCAGATGGAGACTTTAAATAACTTGTGAATGTTTTACTGAATCAAGAATTGAAACTGTATTTTTTATATATAGAGAGTGAATGACAAAACCATTTATACTGCAATAGACAGTGACTATGTATTATCCACAAATCAGAACACATATGATGTTTAAAATAGTTAAGAAAAGCAATATGAAAAAGGACCAATGATATTTCACAGCCAGCGGTGCGTTCCAGCTTAAAGGTCTAGTCACATGACAAAATTATGCACATGAGAGTGCCTGTCTTTCAAGTGAAAGCAGACTTCACAGAAATACGGCATCATTCGCTCAAACAAAATGAAATGGCACCAAATGAAACCAGAACTTGAGTTGAATGGGTAAAACTTGTCCTTCTCAACAGGCCTCCATGAATCTGAAAGCCACGATAGGATATGGGAACACAGAAATGACTTTTCTTTCGATTTGACAGGGGACTTGTCAAAGACAATCACCCTGTGGCTCTGCCCAGAGCAGCCTGCGATCTATTCCTGTCTCTCACAGCACAAAGAAAAGCCACTGAACAACAGAAATCCCCTCAGAAAAGAAATAAGTCTACAGTGAGCACAGAACAAAAGCCTAAAAAGAGGGAGACAGAGTGAGAGAGAGAAAGAGAGAGAGAGAGTCTCCAGTTGTTTGTTCAGTCCCATGGTCCATCACCTTGATCTGGGCTGATCGAGCAGCTGTGTACTGGACAAAATCTTGGCTTAAACCCCCCGTCTCCATCTAATAAACCCAAATCCAGCAGCCGGATATCAGCCTCTCTCGGTGTGCCCTCCTGCTGTTGTGGAAATGTCCTGTTATTGCTGCTCTCTCTCTATTGATCGGGGTGTAATTGCTCTAAAACTCTGTTTGGAGGCGCTTCCTCTTTCCATGTGGTGTTGAGGGCATACTGGGGTTTCTCAAACATCTCAAACCACAAGCCAAAGTCTTTCCCAGAGATATTAAAGCTCTAGACCGGAGCTCTGCACGACACTGCCTCTTGGAGCACAATGACTTCTGAAAAGTGTCTTTGAGCACATATATTCTGAGTCTGAGCGGACCATCAAACGCTTCAAGATGAGACCTTCCTATGTGAAGACTGTACTCCATGTGCCAATGTAGCATTAAAGAGATAATTCACACAAAAATTGTAAATTCTGTCATTATTTACTCACTCTCATATTTGTTTCAAACCTGTACGACTTTCTTCTAGGGAACATAGAAGTGATTTTTGTCAACAGTCACCAAAACTGTTTTCTACAATCTTTTCTTTTTGCTGCAGTAGCAGGAAAGTCATACAGATGATGACTTTGAATTTATTTTGGGGTGAACTATCCCTCTAAGATGACTGCATCAGAAGAGCTAATACAAACACGAACACTTCACAATGAGAAATACAGACGGTCACGTTCAGACAGTTCCAAAATACATCTCCACTAAAATAGCACAATACACTGACACACACACACCAGATGAAAAGGCCTACAGCAAGGATCACAGCAGAGGAGGAGATGACTACTGGAATAAAAAAAAGAGACGCAGAAAGAGAAAGAGAGAAGAAAATGAGAGAGTTACCATAAAGTAACCCTGTAACCACGCAGGCAAATCATCTGTCTCTGGTTTGCTGATTTTACATTGCATGCAAATGTTGGTCCAGCAGGAGGACACAACTATAATTCAGCCCAGTTCAGACTGGGATGGCACTGCAGGAGTATTACAAGCATGAATGGGAGCAAAAAAAGTCCTTCATTTTTATCTTGTCTAGATTCATCACACACTTGTTTTCACCTGAACAGCCTTTATCGTACTGGCGCAGCTGCGACAGGGAACTGCAGCATCCTTTTAAAGCAAAATGTACAGTATATTTCAAAACATTATTGTCTCATATATGCATCTTATGATGGTGAAGGTATGACAATCTTCCTCCACGCATTGCTAATCAGTTAAAGAGCATTACTTCACCCACGCGAAATCTGCACTTTTTTTCTTCACTTTCTGCACTAACTGTAAATAGCATAGTTCTGAATTAATTTAATTGAAGTAAATACGGATTAACATTGACTTTAGTGTTATTGGTAGCTGAGAACATGATCTTTTTAAGTATAATTGGAAAAAAATGTATGTCATCCATCTAGCACTGTTAAACCAATACTTGTTTTATAAATTATATTAAGTTAATTTTGTAAAATGATTGTCAATAGTTAACTGTAATTAAACTGTTGTTTAAATTGTTAGTGCAATAAAGGTTACAAGTAATGATTATAAAACATGGCATAGCGTTAGGATATTTCAGATGCTTTGTTAAAGTTGTTTCAAATTAAATAAAGTTGTTAATATTGTTTAAAGTAGCTACTCATCCTTTCCTCCATACTGAGACTTACATCTGAGTGCAATGGATTATTAAAAAAGGAAAAGGAAAAGAAAAAAAAAAATCTAGGATTGGACTTGGTTCTCTCCACAGGTTATTACTTTGTAGGAGGCAGATTTACAAGTGAGCTTGCAGTTAACTGTAAGAAAGAGACAGGGTTTAAACTAGTTCCACACAGCCAGCCCTTCAGACTGACGGCTGAAGGTCTGGAATACATGTCAACTTTTACTCGCCAAGGCCTGTCCATGAGGCTGTTTACACGACATGTCAAATCAACAAATCAAAGCTTGTTTCGTTTCAGACCGGGGTGTAAAACTCTTATTTTAAAGATTCTATGCCTTGAACTTAAAATATTTTAATATTTAATACATGCTTTTGAAAATCACATGTTTAGTTGATCCTGAAAGGTCCATTGTCACAGTTGTAAACACTAATGTTTTCTTCTGATGATGACTTCGAAACTCTTGAAGGGTTTCCACTTTTGAGTGCTATAGGCATCAGACATTCCGTGGGTGTGACATCTGAGGCTGAGACTACATTTAAACAGACTATCTGATTGGATAACTCTGTAAATATACTGTTCAAATCAATTCAATTCTATTTAATGCTTCACAAAACGCAAATCATTGCAAAGCAACTTTACAGAAAAGTGATGATAATTTACTTAAGTCAATGATAAAATGAAGAAATCATAAGGGAATGATTTTTGGATGCGAAATCCACGGATTTCGAGAACAAACAGGGTGAAATGTATGAAATTTCATGCCAAATTCAAGTAAACTCAACCTTCAGCCTCAATGCCTCAATGTCAAAAAGTTTATTGAAAACTGTGGAGTCCTTTACAAACGCATTCAAAGTCATTTAGACATTAAAAAAAAAAATTTATTAAAAAAAAATTATATAAA
>JAUCMU010000055.1:419332-431527 GCA_032275025.1 Enteromius treurensis | reverse complement strand
CTTTCTTTTCTATGCGGTTTTATTAAAAAAAAAAAAAAAACGTTATGCCAAGGAAGAAAAGAAATTGCGGCCAGGGGATGTGTGGGTGAGTGTCAGGTTTGAATTCTGCTGAACTTTCTGTAGAATTCTATGGCTGCAGATTGTGTGCTGGCCTGAGCATGATTCATCAGCACAGTGAGTCCAGGCAGACCAGAGCCTTATCAGCTTGATTAGTAGAGACCATGTTCTCAGTGTGTGCGCTGTAGGAATCGTTTTAAGCAGTAGGGACCCTAAAACGCATCTCAAGCCAAGTGTTACCTTAAATCCAAAACAGGTGCACCCAAAAACTACAACAAAATATCAGGTAAATGGTCACAATGTTAGTTTAAAGAAATAAACTGAAAATTTTGAATTTTTTTTCAAAACAATATTGACTCTACTAACCTTCACTGTATAAACAAAATGTGGTCTGTGTAACTGTGTTCTAATGCAATTTGTGTGACACAAATGAAAATAAAGATAAGCAAAAATGTTAAAATCTATTTTTGTTTCTGGCCTTTCGCTGCGTTTATTGGCAGAAATGGGACGGGGAACAATGGGAAGGAAAGGGGGAAGCAAGAGTGCAAAACACTAGGCCACGATTCCAGCTGAGCTCATTCACTACATTGATGTTCTCCTATGCATTCTATGATACCCCTTTAATAGGACATTTCACATCAGAACATACTACACCCTCCCCACATCACTTGTTTGCTGCAGTCACAATCTTTTTTTGCCATGAGGTGAGAGTGAGGTGTCCAGATACCGTGATCCCATCAACTCAGTGCTGATTGATTGACTTTTCCCTCTCGATGATCCTGGCTGCCTTTGCCAGATATCGGATTGTTTTTTGTTTTCTGTGAAAAGTCGATGGGCGTCCTGTCTGCTTTGCGGAGCCATTTTTAAAGTGCATTTCTTTTCTTAACTAAAACCCACACAAGCCAGACACACGCACTGCTGGAGGGCTGTGTTTACACTTCAGGGTGTTTTCAGTCTTTTTTAGATGGAAACAGAACTGAGAGTTTCACTTGAGAAACTGGAACATCATGCACGCACAAATGCAGCTGCAGGAGTCCCGTTTCGTACCATATTGAATCAAAAAAAAAATAATGACTCAAAGAGAAAGAGTAAAAGATGAGAGAAACAGAAGAGGTCAGCAGTCATTTTCCAGTGACTTTAAGGGTGAAAAACATGGCAGTTATATGGCAGGGGAAAAACAGGAAGACTGGAAAGTTTCTGAACAACTTCTTATGCCATGCAAAAAGTTAATCAGTGTGTTTTTCCTAACCTGCTTTGACAGATGCGTTGAGTGCAGGGGATTCTATTTTAGAAACAGCATCTATTTTAAAGACCTACAAACTATGACAGTCTCAGGTACTGATATGTTTTTTTTATTGGTAAAAGGTTTAGTGTGAGTTTAAATATTTTACATGACAAACAAGTGAACACTATGACAAAGACTCTATCAGCCACTCAAGTATTTTTTTATTAATGTCAAATAGTTTAGCACTTATTTATTAGATTATAAACACTTAGAACGTTTGTTAACACTTTATTTTAAGGTGTCATTATAGAGAGTAATTGGCTACTTAGTAGTAGCAGTTACATGTACTTACAGTAAACGAAACAAAACTTACCATGTAACTAAGTTACGGAACGGCCTGTGTTTACAGTTTGTAATTATGTAGATGTAATAGGCAGTTACTGTTACACATATTTAACAGACCAAGTCTGTTATACAGCTACTTGTTTACTTAGCAATATTCTCTAATTTTAATGTAATTAGAAAGGTACTACATGACTTTAAGCTGTGCAGTGGGTTAATTCAAAGTAATGTGAAGCTAACTAAGATGTACAGTATAGATACACATGAAGTACACTTTTATTTTTAGTAGTTTACTGTATTTCTATGTACTTGAATTAATAATTATGTTACATAAAGTCTGCAACACGTGACAATCTTTTGGTTAAATAAGTAGCTGTGTAAAAGACTTCTACATTTGTGTAACAGTAGCATAACTCAGTTACAAGTATATTGGCTACTACCAAGTACGTACGAGGTAATTACTCTGCATGATGGACACCTTAAAGTGTTACCAAACATTTTTTATTTATTTTTTTTAATGAAACTGACATTAAAATATATTTCAGTCTTTGACTACTCTGGAGATTCATAACAATTAGAATAAAAGTACTGGCTCAGTTATTAATGAATCAGAGGCAACAGAACCACAGCAACTAAATGTAAAAACTTACCCTTCAATCATATTCAATTCAAAACTGAAACCACACAATTCTTATAAAAGGAATTATTTCTTTTAGCCAGTTGGTCCAAGGTCTTAATTAAACATAGTCATATGAACCTAACTTTAAGGATACACATTTGCAGTCTGGTTGTAATACGTAACAAAACTGTACTTCTAAGGTTTAGGATCCTGTTTGCAACACAGGATTTTCTAGACTACCTTAAGTCTGGATAAAGCCAGGAATAAACCTGAAATGGAACAACTTAGCCATTCATGACATCAATTTCTATCTCACACGAGTTATAGTAATCAAGGACAACTAAAAGCTGAGTGGTGGTTCACGGTAAGCACATGCTAATGAGGCAGACAGAAAACTGTTAATCACGCTAGTCACTTCTTATGAAGACTTGTGACTAGCTGCCATTTCATAACAAGCTTTCAAAGCTCTTTTAATGACGCCAGAGGCCACAGTCCCAGCGGCAATTAAAATCATGTCAGGACGTGCCATGATCTGTTGTGATATCATAGTGTGACACAACGGCAGAAACAAAAGTTGGCTGGAAAATATCTCGGGAGGCAACGGTCACTTTGGCTACAAGCTGGTGTCCGAGACTCTAACGTCTGCAGGAGAAGAGAGGATAGCCACGTTACGTATCGAATTCTCAGACACAACAGCTGGGGGGGAAAAACTACAAGTTACAATTGACATCACTGATGATGTCACAAGGGATATTATAGTCACATACAAGTATTTAATTGCTTAAAGCTCTCATTGAAGTCGCCACACCTATCCAGATCTCTGGTTCATTACCAGTGCAGATGATAACATTTCCCTTGACCTCAATACAAACTTTAAACTACAATAGCACAGGACAGATATAAAGAGTCCATAAACAAACAAAGAGAAAAACTCACTCTCAGACCTCACAATGAGAAATAAACATGAGCACTACCGTTCAGACATGGTGCATGCAAGATGTGTGACAAGAACGATTAACTGGCTGCTTGCAGTCTAAAATCAATTTTACATGTACAAAAAAGCCAGTGCAATGCCAATAGATCTGCCTTAATCCTATTGCCTTAAGATGCCTTTAAAATCCACATTCTCTGAGTTATACTGAAATAAATACATTTCTTTCTGTATTCATGCACTCAGCCTTACGTTTACTTATAAAAAACAACATCAGTACATTATTCTTTATCCATCTTTGTGGTTTAAGAAAAACAGAAAAAAAATAGATACAGCAGACTTGATGCTAAGATACAAGACAGAGAAACCTGTCCGTGTCTCCCTGAAATTGACAATTCAGTTCTCATAACCTGCTGTCTGCAGGGGAGCTCATATTGTTTAGGGGGGGTCCAAAAAAAAAGAGGGAAAAACAAAAACATTTTGCTGCCTTGGAGCAAAATGTATTTTCTTTGTTTCAACAGGAATCCAGGGACCCGATGAGGGGGTAGAAACGTCTGAGTTCGTTCTTTATGTTGCAAAAGAAAAGGTTAAGAGACCAAAACTGGCAAATAAAGAAGGGGAAAGAACTGTCTGGAAATTTTGGAAATACATGCCAACAGACTTCGAAGACATGCCCTGGATCTGAGCGTGATCAGCAAAAAAAAAAAACTCATCTGTGAAGCACTCAAAACCAAGAAAAAATTCATTATTGATTGTGTTTGTCATGGGACAAAAAAAAAGAAAGAACCTGCAAGAGTGGACTCCATTTGGGCGGACACTCTGAGCTTCAGACCAATTTAAAGAGTAAAGAGGAATTAGAACTGAATTAGCACAAAAGAGATGGACACACTGACACCTAATCGAGACCACTACCCACAAATCCCTGCAAATCACTTCAGATGGACACACGCATCACTGACTGACCACATCATTGGTATCTCACACTCTGATGCTCAGGTCTGCACCTCAAGGGCTAAAACATTATTAAAATACAAACATAAAAATGCTTAAGCAAAATACAATGTCAGCATCAAGAGAAAGTTTGAAAATTCTGACCTTGGGTTGAGCGCGTCGAGGAAAGGCGACCTTAGGATCAATCTGTGCACAAACAGAGAAAGAAGAGAGAGAATAGAAAAACAAAGTCACATAATGAATGCAGTTATCCAGGCCCAATTCATCCCAATACACTCTTTCATACTTCAAGAAATCTTCAGCACCACCAAGCTTCTGAACTCCGAGCATGGATGGGTCATACTGGAATGGTGATATTAACTCTTTGGCATGTCATCTTGTTAATTTCAGTTTGTGTTCCATCTAGTGAAGGTGGGCAGACAGAAGGAATTATCAAAGAAACTATTTCATGCTCCAATGTCACACTGTCTTGCCTCAGCCTTAATACAGCTTCTTATAAAGAGGAGTTTCAAACAATCTCATACAGGCAGACGTAGTCAAGAGGAAAAACATAAACAGATCGAAATAGGGCTCTTGCAGGAAATTACTTGTCCATGTTCAGCAAGGCAAAAGCTTTAGATTGTAGCAAAACTCCTAGTGTAGATTTGAACGTTTGCCTGAGGGCTCTGCAGCATATAAGTGTGTATCATTACAGACACTGCCTTTCTAAATAAAACACACACACACTGACTGTTTCTTTCTGGATAGAATGTTAGGAGTCATTTTTTGCCTTCTCTATATGTTGGCCGTTTTAAATATAGATATGTCAACACAATGTGTCGTGCACAGGGTAATTATTCTCTGAAATGACACACTGATGTCCAATGAACTAAACCTTTTTACTCTCATAATTTCGTTTGACTGAGCTGTGATAGTTATCTACCCAAATCAGGTCAATTAGAGAGATGGATTTTGTAACACCTGGGTATGGAAACCTTCTCTGTGATGAATTTCATGTAGCGATTCGTTTTAGCAATTAGCCTGAGGCTTAACCAATTCAACCTCAATTACTCCATAGAAACAAGCCTGTGTGAGCAGAAACAATATTACGCTTTGAATTTCAAATCAGTAGAAATTAGAAGTCTTTTTCCATACAGCCTGAGAGCAAACATCCCATTCTGATGAATGCACGGATAAATTGAGAAACATTTGAGTGAATGCTGGGACTGTAAATAAAGGCTCCAGATCAATCTGATGTATGTTTTTGAGTTTATGCATTTGCAAATGGAGCAGCTGACTGATCAGATCTACAATTATGCCAATAAGCTGCATCTATGAGGTCGGGACCTCAAAGGTCATCACTAATTGGGCTTATTAGTACAAAACATTTTTACTACCACTACTGGATCTTTCAAAAAGAAAGCAAAACTACAGTAGTCCCAGCCATTCAGTCAGACTAACAAAATAAATCTTTAAACCTAGCGATAATCTAAATCAAACAGCAGATAGCAGTTATTAAGCCAATATGTAATTTAGACTAAAGCGCACATTGTGTAAATAAAGTCCTGTGTATTTTCAGACGAAGCAATTACTGAGCTTCTCCCATCTCAGCAGTAACAGTTTAATGTTTTAGTGGCCTTTTATTGCTTTCAGATAGAGGCCTCATTTACATCTGGTACTAACATCCTTTTTTGGCTGATCCAATCGCAAGTGGTCAACGCTAAATTCGAAAAGAGGCTCTTTGCATGTAATGTGGTCGTTTTTAAAGTCGGAAACGACCACATTACATTAGTTAAGTACTCTTAGCAGATTCCATGCTTAAAATAACCATACTACAGTAAAGATTTGGAAAAGTCTTAACATACACATTCTTAAAAACGATTTTAGTTCACATGAGGCTTGACTATTAGTTTATAATTAGATTAAATTGTGTGTATACATTCTGCATTATGTTTATCCCATTCTTTAAAATCTGATTATGTGAGATGCTTAAGATTTTTTATACCCGGTTTAATTAGCGCAACCTGAAGAGGTTTCGTTCAAAATCTTCCAAAACTGTTTAATGCAGTCTGAACAACAGTACAGTTGTGTCTGTTCCAATAAAGTTCTTGAAAATGCCATAAACGCAGACAGCTCAGTAAATTTAAAAACAGTCCGTTTTTTTTTGTTTTTAAATACACCTGGTAGATGCATCCTCCACCAAAAGTTTCTCTTCAAAAAGACATCACTCAAAGTGTTTACTGTTCTCGTACACTGTACAAAACTCAGCACTGATTGCAGGAGACAAGATAACAACCCCCCACTGCGATAAAAAGCTCCCAGAAATCTGATTTCAGCTGAATACAAGCGACACACAGCACAGCCCAGAAACCTCACTGCTAGTCGTAATTATTCATTACCGTCAGATTTACAGACAGCATCAGACACGCGAATGTTTCTGGAGCACAGAAGACTTGGAGAATGAAGGCGGCGTGTGGTGTAGTCGCTCCAGGTGTTCACATACTTTGTCTGACATTTAAGTTTTTTATTGTTTTTTTTTTTTCCTCCAAACTAAACACACTAAAGAAATAAATGTACAGCAGAGTGAAAACACACTGACTGATTTAACTACATATTTCTATTATAAATGTTCGCATTTTCAACACTCTACGGGTCATTTTTTACAGCATCTTCATAGTTTGATTTTGAAATTGTATCAAACAAAATAAAGAAACTAAGTTGAGTAACTGTATTTCTAATTTAAGGAATAGAGGAACGTAAGACTATTATGTGAAGACATGCAAAAGAAAAAATATATAAAATCCATGTGAATGGGAGGTGAATGCCCATGAGTCTCAGGTGACTGTGAAAGGAAAGAAAGGGGAAATCCAGAGGTGCCTTGAGATCAGGAGTCTATAATGATTATCTGAGTCATTTCTCAGATAAACAAGGAAAGGACACATTTCAGCTCATAGTCATTGAACAATTGTCAGTCTAAGCACCATCTACACAGATGCCAGAAATAATTTTAACACATAACATTCTGGAAAAAAAAAAATGGAAAAAAAAAACAAAACAAAAAAACTTACTTACTATTAAAAAAAAATTAAAACAGTGGGGATAGTGCCAGGGTGGGCAAGTGACATAACTAGATTAATCTAGATTAAAATGGCTCATTTGAATTCTGCCAAAGGCATTAAGAACGTGCGCTACCTAAATAATGACTAAAAGTAAAGCGCACACACACGTTTAATATATTTTGATATATAAAATTAATAAATAGAAATAAAGAGCCAGATAACGTAAACAAAGACTGGCTATTGTAATATCAGTATCAGGTAAGATTACTCACGTTCATTTCTGCACTCGGTTACATACGTTTTTAATCATCAAAATTAAACATGGGTTTACTACAAATAAAAATCATAATAGTTGAAATAAAGTAACCACATATTAACATGGTTTTGCTATACTAGCCATTTAGCTTCACCATGATATTTGTGATTATACTAATTGTAATCAATCTGAATGACTATAGCAATGCAAGCATACAGAGCGCGTGATCTCTGTGACGCCCAGATGTACAAAACAGACCCTCCCACCTCTGTAATAAACACAGAGATGTCAGCCCACCACTAGTGAATACAGAGTAGTTCTAGACTAAATGTAAATGTTCATTAATTCATCTCACTCTCAAAAAATGGATTTAGTATTCATCAAAATGAATTAAAATAAACTCGCAAACCTGCAATAATTAAATTACACAAATGTATCTAATTTCATTTTATTAACTAATATATTTGCTGCTGACCTTTGATGATCCAGTTCAATCATACTTACAAGCAAAAATGACTTACAAACAACTAACTATTGTGCTTCATTTGGTTTTTTGAGTTTTTTTATTATTATTATTGCTGTAGAGTATTGAACTTTCTCCTGTATTCTACTTTACAGATGTAAATTTACTTTTTCTTTAGCCTAAGGTTTATTGGTGACACTTTTTGGTTTGCTTTTACATTTGGGATGTTTTAACATAGTTTCGGGAAGAGCACGCTGAGTGTCTGCACAGCAAGTACCCAATAACACTCATCAGTATTTTCGCCCACTAGCCCATTTATTATTCCTAATTCATTTATCTGCCTTGGCATAAATACCATAGTCTCCCTCCTCTCAGTATCTAGTTACACATGATCTGCTCTGCAAACAAGATGCCCTCAAGCAACTCTTCCGAGTCTGAGGACTACACTTCTCAACCTTCTCACTTCTCCACCCCTGCCCCGCTCAAGCTCCAGCGGGAGCCAGCGGCTTTAACTCGAGGCTGCAGGCCAACGAGGCCTGCTCCACCAGCAACTCCCAGACAACAGCGATCTCATCCCTCCTCCAGCCACACCGGCTTCTCCGCGCCGTAGCTATCCGGGATCCCCCTCCAGAGTTTGCAAAGCCTCTTCTCTTCCCCCTGGCTCCTCCAGTCAACCACCTCGCTAATACTAACATTCTACTAATCCTCCCGCTACAGCCACCGCCCCCGCCCCTTCCCTCCTTCCTTCTTCTTCGTTCTCCTCCCGTCCCCCCTACACTCTCTCTACCACCCCTCTTCTGCCAATTCCAGCCAATGCACCGGTGTCAATGCCTACCACACGATTATCGCGGTTACCCCGGGTTAGCCCAATCGGGATTGCTACCTGAAAGTTTTCCGAAAGAAAAAAAGAAACGGTTAATAGTTGATATTTCTGCTCCCCACAATTCACCCATCCCCAGCATCAACAGCCTCATTCCCCTAGAGGAATTCTCCCTCAATTACCACACAGTCGACCAAGCCCTATCCATAATCAAAAAAAGTCGGCAAAGGAGCCTGGATGGCGAAAGTTGATATCACATCCGCCTTTAAAGTTATGCCTATCCATCCTGACTTTTGGCACCTTTTTGGCATCCAGTGGCAGAACCTATTCTACTTTGCCGTTCGCCTCACTTTCGGATGTAAGAGCAGTCCAAAAATATTTGACATGGTCTCCGAAGCCATTTGCTGGATCCTTTCAAATAACCACCAAATTATTATCTTATCCATCTCCTAGATGACATTCTGTTCATCTCCCCTCCCCACGCCCTCCCCGGCGCAGACCTAAGCAGGGTCTTAAAAGTCTTCGCAGACCTAGGCATTCCCATCGTCTACGAAAAAAACTCATTTTTGGGCATTAACCTAGATTCTCAGAAATTCATCGCTTCCCTTCCCAAAGAGAAAGTGGACAGAATAATCCTGATCTCATCTAATCTCCTCACCAACCCCCAGTGCTCGAAATCAGAACTGCATTCAGTCCACGGGCACCTAAACTTAAACCTCCCTGCTGCATCCCTTTTCTCTCCAGCCTCCTCTCTCCACCCAAGTCCGCCTCAGCAAGCCACCCCCAATCAAGACGTGGTTTCTTTTTTTCCCCCGCTCGGCCAGCATCCTCCCTTGTGCTTTTGGGGGGCATATTTGGCTGCTGTCCTCATCTGCTTCTTTTTGGGCGTACGGGACCGAGCCACGCCCCGAGCTCTGCCCTTGCTAGGGTTACTATCAGCAGGGCTCGGGGCCCGCCGAGCTCCCGGCTCGCCCCACGGACAGCACGCCAAATTTGCTTATTTAAATTCATGCCGAAGTGCGAATTCGTGAAAGGGCGTAATGCAATATTGTAATGTATTACTTTTAAAAGTAACTTTCCCCAACACTGCGCAAAACTTTGCATTCTCTCGCAAAACTTGTGCTCCAACCTGTCCTCCAACCAATACACCCATTTAGGTTGTTTGTACAATAGGGGTGAAATACAACCCATCAGAATGTAGACTACAATTGTGCCCCTATCGGCAACAGGACATGTTTTGTACTACTTCATCTGTCTCACAATTCAGGGTAGGTGCTCAGTTTCTAGAGATGCGTTGCAAGACAGGAAGTAGTTGTGCAATCATGGATTCAAACCAAGAGAACGACCATGCTCATAAAACCTTATAAATCATGATTTTGCGTGATTTTTGTAACGAGTACGTTTAGGGGTGGGTTACGTAAGGTCATGATTGGTAATGACAGTCATACATCATTTTATCACTAAAGGCGCAATACGTGAAACGTTAATATAGGTAATAATATGGTTCTTGCACAAACCTATAGGGTCATTTTTAGTAGGCTCTTGTGTTCTGTCACGACACATGTGTTCTCGTGAGAGGAATCTGTGTGGTAATTCATACTTTTGTTGGCATCCGCCCCCTGGCCCGCTGCTCCGCTGGGTTTTCCCGCCTCCCCTAGTCAACCGCATCCAGCCGGCGCTAATATATTTTCTCTTCCCTCAGGCTCCTCGTATCCCGGTTAAGGACAGTTTGATTCCCTTATTCCTTCGGCGGCCCCCCCTGCTTTTCTCCCCCCTCAGTCTTCCTTTGCTTTTGCTTCCCCCGCTACAACCTCTGCTATTCCTACCGCTACGGTAACTTCTAACCTGGCCCCTCCCCTCCTTCCTTCTTCTTCGTTCTCCTCCCACTCTCCCTACACTCTCTCTACCGCCCCCCTTCTGCCTGCTCCAGCCAATGCCCCGGTGTCTGAGCCAGCCCCCGTGCCTCCAGCCATCAGAGCACAAATCCTGGCAGGTTTGGACATCGATTTGTTTTCCCTCCTTTCCCCTTTTTCCCCCAGTCCTGCAGACCACCGGGTGGATTGCGGCAAATTCAATCTTACTTTAAAACAGTCCCACACAAATCCGTCCAGAGCACTCACTTTCCCCGAATTTTCCATTGCGTTTTCCCGTTTCACCAACACCATTTGTTCCGTTTTTCCCCATAGGAGGCATGAGCTCAATGATTACCACGCGATCATCGCGGAGCTCGCGTCCTCCTATGGGTGCACGCACTTTTATACCTATCATCGGATGTTTTGTGCCAAATCTGCGTTGAGGGTGTCCCAGTGGAATCAGTGTCCTTACTGGGGCGCCTTCGACCTCGACCTTCACAATCGCGTGTTCACCGGTTGCCGCAATTTCACCTGCGCGGTCTGCAGGTCTCTCACCCATACTTCCGATTCATGCCCTTACGTTAATCCCTCCCTCCCCTCCCATCAGGAAAAACCCAAATCCACCAGTTATGTTCCCAGAATCCCCTCTCTTTTCCACCAGTCTGCCCCTCGCCCCTCTCTTCCTTCCTGCTCCCTCTGCCAAAAATTTTACGCTAATGCTTGTTTTTTGTCTGCATGCCGGTACTTGCACGTTTGTAGTTTCTGCGGGGGGGGGGCCCACTCAAAATCTGTTTGTACCCCCTTCAATAAACAAGCAAAAAAGTCTGACGAACAGCTTTCATCCAGGAGTATGCAGCCTCCCCTCCCAGTCCCTAATTTGCTGTAATCTACAGTCCGCCACTTCAGAACCGGACACAGTGGAGCTCCTAATCAAAAAAGAATTAGAAGCTAATTTCATGATCGGCCCCTTCCCCTCCCCTCCCTTCAGCATCTACCGGGTCAGCCCTATTGGGATTGCTACCCGAAAGTTTTCCGGAAAGAAAAGATTAATTATCGATCTTTCCGCTCCCCACAATTCACCCATCCCTAGCATAAACAGTCTCATTCCCCTTGAAGAATTTTCCCTCTCTTACCACACAGTCGACCAAGCCATGTCTATTATTAAAAAAGTCGGCAAAGGAGCCTGGATGGCGAAAGTCGATATTACATCCGCCTTTAAAGTCATGCCTATCCATCCTGACTTTTGGCACCTTTTCGGCATTCAGTGGCAGAACCTCTTTTATTTCGCCGTTCGCCTGACCTTCGGATGTAAAAGCAGTCCAAAAATTTTTGACATGCTCTCCGAAGCCATCTGCTGGATCCTTTCTAATAATCACCAAATCAACAATCTTATCCACCTCCTAGACGACTTTCTGTTTATCTCCCCTCCCCACGCCCTCCCTGGGGCAGACTTAAGGAAAGTCTTAAAAGTTTTCGCAGACCTAGGCATTCCCATCGCTCACGAGAAAACCCTGGGGCCCAGCACCTGCATCGAATTTTTGGGTATTCATTTAGACTCTCAAAAATTCATTGCTTCCCTTCCCAAAGAGAAAGTGGACAGAATAATCCTGATCTCAACCAATCTCCTCGCCAACCCCCAG
>JAUCMU010000055.1:408544-419232 GCA_032275025.1 Enteromius treurensis | reverse complement strand
GATTTATTATACACACACATAAGATCAACATAACATAAGATTTTCGATGCATTTCTGGTCCTATACGGCAAGTGGCAGTTCAGACTCCTTCCACACTGGCCCTAGGCCATCCATACTGTTAAGCCTGATATGCAATCACGTAAAACTCTATCCATTCAAGCCGACAAAAAAAACTAACTTTTTAATAAAGAGGCAGGAAATAAACAGAGACGAGAAAGGAAATGAAAGACTCTGTAGGAAAGAACTTCATCTGAATGACATCTGTTTCAATGCACATTCGCTATCCTTACAGTTACAAAAACCAAATATTTTCAAGTGATACATACCGTCTTGGAGTCTAATTCGTGGTGTGGCTGCGCTAAGACTTTATCTACACTGGAAACATCTGCAAACGTGATGAAGCCAAACCCTCTGTGGAACAAAAACACAAAACACAGTGAAGGTCAGGAGATAACTCCACAGAAGCGGCAGAAAAAATGTTACCGCATACAAGCGCTCTTGTATATTTGCTGATACGCACAGTGAAGGCAGGGGTGTTGCAATCATTATGACACTTCTAGAAATTTCCACTTGTTGAGAGATAATTGCAACTTCTCAATGCTTTAGCATTTTCCTGCTACACTTTTCAAACTGTTCTTATGCCATTCAATAAGTATAGATATAAAATACACATGCCTTGTACAAACACATGAACCACATAAAGTGCACAGTTACAAAATATAATAAAAACTGTCCAGGAATATTGGCAGGTCTGGTCCGTCATACAATAACACATCAGATATTCCTACAGGGCACATGATCATTTAAGCCAAACAAAACCTAAATGCAAGAGCATTACTATAAATTATCACAAATTTAATCATAATTTAAATATTCATACTGACAAAATTAAGTTTCTAATTTTTCAGCACCCACTCATAACCAAGATACTTCTTTGCTAAACTCATTTTTAGGCCCTATAGTGCCTCAAATGGGTAAAGTTCATAAACAGAGTTTTGAACACAATTAATTATTTTATGTTTTTATATTAGATTCAATCGATTCTTGGCCTAGTTTAAAAGAAACACTCGAAACAAATGGTAGATTTTCTTAGAAACTTAATTTTTTTAATTAAAAAAAATATTTTTTATTTATTTATTTATTAAATTCAGAATTGTTTTCTCTTTCATTAACAATAAAAAAAAAGGTTAAAGACAGTAACAATATATCCTAAATAACTCAAGGACTGACCATTCAATTGGTTGCATTTGCAACAAAACATAATTTCTCTCATGCTTTATCATTACATATTTCAAGATATAACAAGTGGACTTATTACTATTTGTGTCCATATTAGGGTCACCTCCAAAAGACAAAAGACTCCGATACCTGTGATATAATTTGTGTATTTAAGCAACACTTTGTTCATTGTGATATCGTTTAGAAATCGCTTTCTTGCTGTACAGTTCAGTCCTCCAAACTCAATGTCAAAGAATCAGCTTCCTATCGCGTTACTTAACGCAATATAATACAGCAGAATACAGTCAGAACATAGAGAGAGCACGTGTGTTTACCTGGAGCGTTTAGTTGTGGGGTCGCGCATCACCATACATTCTCTGATGTCTCCGAATTTACTGAAATAGTCTCTAAGGCTGTCTGAACACAAACACAAGGACACAAGAGGGTTACGCCGTGCCTTCAGTACAAGTGAGCGACGCGCAGAATCATGCACGCTGCCGTTATAATCAACGAAGGTCGCGCGCTTCACACTTCGTTGATTATAATGAGAGCGTTCAAGTTTTGTCGCGTCGCTCGCTTTTAGTGTCAGATGACTAGAAATCACAATAACCTTGTGCGCAATGACACACATACAAACACCACAGCGCTCGAAGCGTGCCATGGATAAATATAAAGCAAAACAACTCCAAAACAGAAGAAATTCGCCTTACCTGGTGAGGTTTGCCAGCTGAGGCCACCGATAAACATTTTACTGTAAGGAGAAAACATGGTATAAGTGACTCCAGATGTAAAAACGGCCATTTCCGTGTAAATACCTCATAAAGAGCGACCTACGCACAGCTAGAGCTGTGAACCGGCTGAAAGGAGCCGTTAGATATGACCTGTCAATCAAAACATCAGCAGAACTGCGCGAGGAAGGACACGCGCTCGTTTGCTCGCGCTGAAAACAGAATCAAACTCCAAATACACAGACTCGTCCTGTCTTCTTACCCCGGGTCGTGTTGCGAATCATTCGGACTTCCAGAGTTGACTTGACTCGCGTCCGCTTCCATAGCTCAAAGCTCAAAGCTCAAAGCCCAACCAACTCCAAACACACGCATACACACACACACGGGCACTGCAGCCCCAGCTCAACGAATATTACCGAACCGGGAGCTCTAGCGTCACACGTGGGATCTGCGCGCCGCTCCCGCCCCTCTCATGAGGGGCGTGGCTGAAACCCTTAGCCAACCAATCCGGCGGGGATCTGCGCCTACCTATCAAAGGAAACCACGCCCTCTGTTGGTTAGCAGCGTTTGACAGCAACCACGAGAGTACATTCAGTTCTTCAGCAAGCTCTTTAAACTCTATAAAGTTTGGATTTGCGCCACCCTCTGAATAAATACAACCAAAAGGCTTTTTGTAATAGAAACTAGAACTAAAATTAAGCACTGTAATACAAAACACTGGAATAAAATCTAAAAAGGCATATTCTGTCATGTGGGCGATTCAACTTTGAATTCTTATTAGTGGCAATGCCATAAATTCTCACAAAATCAGTAATAAGTAAATGTAAGATACAGGATAATAGTAAAATATACCATAAATCATCAGATTTTTTTGGATTTCAATAGTTAGTATTAAAATGTGGAATGTCCTTGCATTGTTTGGCACCTTATATGATCATTAACTAAAACTAAAACCAAACTGTTAAAAGAATACATATATGTATATATTATTAGGCATGATTATAACTTATTTTATTTGGATAGCTGCCAGAATAACTGTACCAAAATAACTAAATGAATTAAAACAAAAACCTAAAAGCTAATAATAATAAAACACATTTTTAAAAAACAATATGGCTAAAACTTTACGTCAAATCAAAATAGAATAAAATCTATTTCAATATATTAACTGAAAATCTAATAGTATAAAACCAAAGCATGTTTTCCGTATATATTGTGGACTTTCCAATGATTTCTACTGTTTTTATACTTGATAATATTGTTTATCCGTAAAAATAAGCATCTCTTGATATGTGTGTTAATTTTCTGGAAGAGTGCTGAACAACTTGACACCGTTACACATGCAGGCAATGTATTTCCGAGCCTTTCTTCCCTTTGCTGAGTGAGCATGCAGAATGGATAGATCAGTGTTAATGTGACATCTGCTGACTTCATTGATATGGAAATGCTCAAATAGGAAGTTTATCAAATGACTGCAGCTCTAGTTTCACAGAACCAGATCACCGTGGAAAACAAGAGTGCTGCTTCTCACTGCCAAATGAGAAGTCTTTAACCAGCCAATAATATCTTTCCTCACTAGTAAACAAATAGATCATACTGCTAATGTTCTAATAAACTTTCTTGAACCCATAGCAGTCCAGAAACGCAGTCTGAAATTAATGTTCCAACTTTGATATTTGGTACTAAAATGACTTCTGCTGGTAAAGGGTACATTGTGGAGAGTTTTGAAGTAGTTAGAGTGTTTCCCGTATCAAGAAAAGTAAGCTGCATCATGTTATATGAGCCCAATCTGTGAGGGGAGACCCACAGTCACAGCGGCATCTGTGTTTGATTAATGAGTGGATCTTCTGCTTACTGAAAGTCTCATTTTTTAATGCAGTGCATCTGTTAGCTGCCTAACAGATCAATGTGCCTCTTTAGGAGAATACACATTCATCAGGCCACTCTGGAAACGGAGAGGATTTTCTTAGGGAAGGGATAGGAATAGAAATCTCAAAGTTAAGCCTGGAGAATGTGAGAGTACACATACGACACAATCAGCCGTGACATTCAGCTTCCTCAGAGCAAACCAATCAGACCCCCTGCGGCAGGCAGATACAAGAGGAAGGCCAAATACAGGGAGCTTTCTGCATGTTTATTGAAGAATGTCAGCAATCGCTTTAAATGTTCAGCCCACTTTTCCATGATATTTTATATGCAGATCACTGCAATAGTGGTCACATTTTCTCTAGTACTGTGAGTACCTTGCAGTGCAATCTTTCAAATAGAGAAGTCAACTGCATGTGTTAAATACTACTAAAAACTCTACAAAACAGGTTTTAAAGGCATTTTTCTGATTTGTCCATATTAGTGCAATCACAATCAATAAAATATATGTTAACGTATATATATTAACAATCTCATCTCTAGAAATGCACTATTTTAAACACTACTCATAACCAACCATTTAAAGCTTTACACGGAGTGACATCTGTTGGCCAGAAATAGCAGGTGCATGTAATTGTGTGGACTTCATACTTTTCCCCCCCTTTTTTTTTTAGAATAACAGACATTATTTGCTATGTAGGTTGGTACTTGTTAAAATAGGCTAAAAACCATGCATTAAAAATATTTTTCAAAATATGGACTGTGTCTTTTTTTAAATCTTATTGAATAAACTTCATTATCTGTCATTCAGGTTTGTTCAGGGCAGTCTAAAAAGTCACCATAAGCACATGAGACAGAAAAGCACGCCATGTTTGTGATCTCCACAGATCTTTTACTTCAACAGCAGTGAGATGTTTGGCAGCGTCAGCATGAGAGTACAGAGCACTGAACCGTGAAAGTTCATTTGAGCAGGGGATCATAATGCTCTTCACTGCTGGAGTTCTTTCATGCTTTACAGTCAGAGAGCACAACACTGTCCCCACCCTTATCTTAAAGAAACCAAATACAAAAGACCAAGAGAAGAACAAATACCTCTAAACAGAAAACAAACAAAAAAAAATCTATATACTTCAATAACAAAATACCTGAGCACAACACAATCTTTCAAACCATTAGCATTCAAGAGATAATCTTAGAGAACAGTACAATATTAGCAACTGTTCACAGAAGCAGCTTCGGTTTACTCTGTATTGCATTCTGGAGCAATAACTTAATTCAATTATTTAAATAACATTGCCTAATATTTACCATTTAAACAGAATTCATCAAAAGAGAGGTCTCCAACAAAATCTTCATACATCAAACAAATAGACGAAAAGTGGAATATATGATCTGTGCAAAAAGGTGCTCAAGAGAGGATAAGTGAAAAGCTGTGACATCACTGTGTCTCAAACCAGGTGCAAAACCCATGTTCTGCAAGTAATCTGTTCACCAGAACCACCTGCAGACGTATAAAGCACATAAGTAACAGCTGATTTAAAGTTTTAGTAATTCAAATTTAGATGTACACACCTCGTCTCCTGCCTGTTTCCACATGTGCACCAGAGGAAGACCGTCTTGACTGCCTGTCACCTGATAATAAACAACATCTGTTAAGTCTGAATCTCTAACCTAGTAAAATCATTCAATCCCACGGTAATAATAAATCTAATAAATACACTATAAGGCTATAAAAAAACTATAAGGCACATGTGTTTGCTTGTTATAACCTTGATGATTAAGGCCATATTTGCAGTTAATTCCTCCAGGGCTACTCTGGCCTCTAGGGAAAACACCTCTTCTCCTATCAAAGCAAACAAAAGGCTTTCATTGTTAGCATATTTCAGTATTTATGATTCGATTTTCGTTTACAAAATTGACAACAATCGTACTGTTTATTGTTAGTACACATCCGTGAGCACCAGCACATCTCAGAAAGCATTTTTAAATCATAAACAAGGCCAATGTTTTACCTGGCAAAGGAGTGATATTGTCCAGCAAAACCTCTGCTGCCTGGAACGGCAACGTTACAAAGTCTGACCTGTGAAAACAATCCTCAAACATCAGATTTAACTCTTTCCAAAACAATTACAGACAAATAATCAAACCAAATGTAAGCCACTTGACCTTATCTGCCTGAGGGTGGCGCTGTTCACGGTGTCATAACCTCCGTTATCTACATATCTGATATGAGCCATGCCAGACTCCGTGTCATACTGGATAACCTGGGCTCTCTGCCAACCACTTCCTGTTACCGGAGCCGCACAAACCACTCCAACTGACAGAGGCAGACAGAAAAAAAGACTGACTTCCTCAAACCAGATGACAACAAGGATCAACATTTTTTTAAGAGATGATGACTGCCTCTATAAAAACCTAATTATAATTTATCTTGCCAAAAGATTTATAATATTTTATCAAATGTAGGACACATACAATCAGAAATTATGTCTATCTGTGTGTGTGTGCACTGAATGTACGTTTGAAAGTTTGGGGTCAGTAATTTTCTTAAAAAAACTAATACTTCAGCAAAGATTAATTTTAATGTAATCTTTTAAGACTGGTATTAAGATTGATGTGGTTTGGGATTGGGTAAAATGTTCGCGGGAAAAAAATATGACCAGAATTTCAACTTGCATAATAATTTGGAACGAGGTGTAGAATGATTTCTGAATCTCAGGAAATTGCTTGCTACATACTTAAATTACCTGATCTGTGTGTTTCATTAGGGGTCTATATACCTTCGACAGGGGTGGGCAGGATGGGACATCCTGGCTGAGAGTAGCAGAGCTGCAGGTGCTGAATAAGGGTAGGAAGGGCCTGAAAAGATGGATGCTTGTGCTGCTGAACGAACAGATGATGACCCGCCTCCACCCGTGAGACAATCACCTCCACAAACACATCCTGAGGCAGCAGCAGCTACAGAAATATCAGAACAAACAATGCACAGCTACTCTCACATTCAGGCATGCTCATACTCATCCGTTTGTTGCTTACACAAACCTATTGTACAATTTGAGAAAAGTCGAAATTGAAGTCTTTTATTCATCTGAACTCTTTTGTCATAACTTCATTATGGTTTAATGTTCCAAAGAAGACAGGAAATAGGTGGAATGAGTTAAGGATATGATTTTAGGGGTACGCCTACTCACCCAGGATGTAATGGGCAGACAGGGCAGAGGAACACAATTAGTCAGATCCAGATCTTTAAACTTCTTCCTGATGAGGGAGAGAGCATCATCCACCTGCTGCTGTGAACCTGGATGAACAAACACAGACACGAATTCAGCGCAGGGCCTCTCTTCTGCATGGAATGAAGTACCCATCATCATGGGTGAGGAAACTTACCCTGTATGTGGCAGATTTGAATATCCTGAGTGAACGGCAGGGTGGAGACATAGATCTTTGCTCCAGAGCTCTGCTTTAGGAAGTTCATAAACTTCCCCTGCTTTCCGATCAATCGACCAACCAGATGCTGCAAACACAGGTCTTGATCATCAAAATCTTTCTGTCTCTTATGGAAGTAATGTCACTCTTCTTGCAATGCAACTAATGCAACTTGAGCTCGTCTGTAGTGGGACTAATACTTCAAGATTTTTGTGTTTTCTGCTGTGGAGCATCTCTGAACGCGTTCAAGTCTTAATAATTAATAGGCTAATATTCAAACAACATCAGTATGTGGGTGTGTGTGGGCGGAGCTCACCGCTGGCACCTCTATGTCCCAGAGAATGATGGGTGTGGTTGGAGGAGGAGCCAAGTTGCTCGCCTGAGTGTCAGCACTAACGCAGCTTTTAACATCTGAACCTGGAGACGAGATCCATGTGAATATATTTTTACTGCTTGGTTATTGAAGTATATGAAATCTGGCTTTATACTGTACACAAGTAAAAAAAAAAAAAAACGTTAAACACAAAAGACAATATTTTGTAAAATTTTGAAGAACCAAACAGTTGTTGATCCCCAAATAAATACTATGAAAGTCAACTGTTTAATTACCAGCATTCTTTGAGATGTCTTATTTTATGCTGAACATAAGAAAGAAATGTAGGTTTGTAATGATAAAGAGGGTGAGTACATGATGACTGCACTAGTTTGGACAGCCTTTCACAAACCTCTCAAGGACTCCTCCTCTCCCTCTGTTAATCCGAGCATACAAGGAGTCATTTCGTTCTCAACGCTGACCATGTTTGCTTCTGTTGGGGTCATTACAAATGTTTGGCCTTCCTCAGACAGCTCTCTAGTCAGCCCCTCTGCACCAAACGCATCCTCTGAGAAGCAGGATCCACATCCAGAATCATCTCCACCAGAAGCTCCTAAATGGCTGAGCAGTTTTTCCCTGAACGAGCTGGCGTCCTGAAGGCATACTCTTCTGTTGTCATCACCGTTGATTGATTCTTGAGTAGCAAACTGAAATCCACCCTTTGGAGGTCTCGCAGCACTAGCAAGCTCATGTGGATCACTGGGTTCCTCTGCGTCTATGAATTGTTGGACCCGAACAGGACTAATCTTCTCTAGGTTCTGGTCTCCATCAGGAGTCAGGCTACTGTCATCATGACTGTCCAAGCGGACAGGACCTGACTGTTGCTCTGCTAAAGTGTGAGAGTCGGTGGCAAGGTTGTTTGAAGAGAGACAAATCGGATCTGACTCAAGTCCAGAGTCATCTTCACTCACTTCACAGTCTGGATGACCTTCACCAGCAATGTTGTCCTTTTCTTGATCAGTTCGAAGAGTCTCAGGGAAACAAACTGATACTTCTCCTTCTGGCTCGGGTCGAACTCCCTTGGTGAGGCCTATTTTGGAAGAGGTGCTGGTAAGGTTTTTGATTTCAGAGGATCCAGAGTCGCTGCGGTCCATGTTCAGATCACTGTAAGAGAAGAAAAACAGAGAGGGTCTAGTGTCAGTCTTCACTCTGGAAAAAGCCAATTTGTCTGTTCTTTAAATATGTCTTACTTGGATTGGTCAAGGTAAGTTTCAGCGTAGCTTGGCATAAACCAAGCTTTTCCATTCGTCAAATATGCAAAGATTAGTCCAACTGGTAAAAGGAGGATTTAGGGGTTTTGAAACATTTTGCGGTCAAAGACTTTCTTGCAATGGAGCTCTCTTCCCTTACAAAAAGACATCTCTATAATTATGAATAAAGCCCCTAATTTACACTGTGTGAGAACAGTATTAAGTGAGACAACATTATTAATTGACAGCATGTATGATATTACCATATTTTTGTATGCTGCTTTATGTAAAACTGCTATACAAAAACTTAAATAGAAACATAAATATCATGACTTTCAATATGTTTTATTACTATTATCAATATAAACATTACTTTATTTTTTAGATGCATTTCATTAATATCTTAAGGGCCCTTATTTTTACTTTTAAATCATTAGTGACCCCAAATTTACAATGTACTTAACACATGTTTGCAGAAGAGTTAATTTAAGAAGACATAAGCACCAAAAGCTGTGCTTGACCAAGTATGCTCTTTAAACAACATACACAACTCATGTACGCTCAGCACTACTGACCTTTCCCCCAAAATACTGGAGTCAGCAGAGGAGGAGTGAACAGGGCTGCTTCTGTCCGAACAACACACGTTCTCTTTAGTCCAGAGAGGAGCTGTCGTCCTCCTCCTCCTCCTAAAGCTGTACCAGCACCAGCCCAGAAGAGTCAGCACAGAGACCGAGATCAGCGGCCTAAACGACAGCAGCATCCTCTTTCCACTGATCCCACTGAGAGAAAGAGATGGAGAGGTCAGCTACATCTAATAAGACCATCCCTAGGCTTGAGTGGCACTAGACTGTAAGGAGAGATGTCTGAGCTCAGGGGGGGAGCGAGTCTTGACACCAAAGACTTCTGCAATAGAAGACTGAACCAGAGCAATCTCATTAGCAGCTCAAATATCCCAGCAACACATAACCGACTCACGCGGCGCTGTTAAATACAGCTGTCACCATGACAGTCACCAACCACACATCTTGATTTCTGGCTGCCCATGAGTATCAGTATCAATTTTTTTTTACAGTGTTAACAATTCTAAGTGAATAAGAGGATGCCAAGATTAAATTTATAATATATAATGAGTATGTGGAGAATTTCAACGATGCACCAAGTACACTAAAAACAATATTCAGAATAAACCTAGATCCCCAAACAAACCTTTTTACTGTATCATAAGCCAAGAGCAGCTGTTTTTTCTTAATGTGACAATGATTTCTTTTTTTATATATATACTGTAGAAGGATACAGGTCAATCCCACTCTTCAAAAGTTAGTAAGTCGGCAAATTAAATGCATTTTTTTTTTTTTTTTAATGAATTGCAGTTAAATTACTTGGAATAACAGCACGCAGCCTTCAAACTCACAGGAACTATGAATTGAGAAAACTGTTTAAGTAAAACCAGCTACAGAGTCTCAGCCATTCTGTGATTTTAATCATTTGGTAAATGCTTCAGTACACATTTGAATAACGAGTTTACCATTAAAGACTCTATTTTGGTTTTAGTGTAAAAACATGTTAAAAGCCAAATGGTCCATTAAGCAAATCAACACATGTGCAACCGAACAAACAAATTTGAAAGAGATCTGCATTTTACATATAACACCGCAAGCTTCTGTTTCATATCTTTCTGCTCACCGAGGTTCAGCAGCGCGGGGGTGTGCGTGACGCCAAGGGAGCGCACGTGTGTTCCTGACAGTAATCAAGAGCTCACGTGATCTAATTAGATAAAATTTAACCAACAACAAAAAAAAAACTTGATTATAAACGATCGATATACACACACACACACACACACACACACACACACACACACACACATATATATATATATATATATAT
>JAUCMU010000055.1:390128-408444 GCA_032275025.1 Enteromius treurensis | reverse complement strand
GGGTGCATTAAATTACATTATGTGACTACAGAGAAGCAAGATAATATGACGCACTGACGTAATGAATATGCAAATTGCAATATGACGTAATCTAGTGACTTTTCAAGCTGGCTTTAGCCTCTTTTCATTGAAAAAAGTTGGCAACACTGGTTTTTACTGAGGGGGCTTTTGACTGCTTAAGAAAAGGGACGTGTGCCATTCATTTCAGGCTACTCTTTGATTTGAGAGAAAAGTCACTTCTACAGTAAACTTGGAAGACCAAAGTTAAAGTCTGTAAAACTAAAGTAGCCTATGATTTTTTTTTTTAAATTCCAAATCTAAAGTTTAAGTATAACAAGCTGTTTTGTACAGCTATGGTTAAACATTGCATTTACAAAGGCTCCTTTTACTGATTTACTTGAATAAAGATTCCTGTTCAGTTTCGTTGAAGTCAAAATAAGTTATTCATCGTATACAGTATAAAGGGTAAGCTTTAACAAAGAAATATCACACAATTATAAACAAACTGGGCAGAAATGGACTTTATTAGTGTTACATCTGTAAATATGAAATCAGATGATAACATTAATTTTTTTATAAAGAAGACCCAGAGGACAGAAGGATTTCAATCTTCAGTGCAAGCCTCAATATTTCCTCCATGTTAATCGACATAATGCAGTGAACATGATTGATTGACAATAATTCATATTTTTATGTTATACATATTCAGTAATTAAATGCTTTACAAAAAGCAAAATAATACGTCATAGTCACTTGTATTTACAGTGTAGTAAATATACTTTTCTATTTTTACACAAAAAATATTTACAGAGGTGAAGCTACCAGCATAAAAAAAGGAACAAAAGAGAACAATTATGTAAAAGTTTGCATAACCTCAAATGCCGAAAAAAATTCACTCTAGTGTTTGAAACATCCAACTATCTCTGCCAACCCTTAAAATTTCTCACATTAAGACGTACCAATATGAAAGCAATAATTAGTAAAACAGAAAATAAACTAAAACGGTCACCCACCCATACACAGATTTCAACATATCTCAAGAGTCAAAATCGCACCATCGTATATGGGGTAACAGTAAAAGATTTCAAGCTTGAATTTCAGTTCAAAGTGAAAAATTAAACAACAACAACAAAAAAACATTAGTGCACAGGGCATAACATGTACTGTACATGACCACTAAAGAAAACCTGCTGCAGTCCACAAACTCAAAATTTAATTGGTACAGTCTTGTGGAACCAAGAGTCTTAAAATTCAGAAATCTAAAAACACAAAACATTAAGAAAAAAGTCAACTCTGAAAAAGAAGCATTAGAGTTGTTCCTTAAAAAAGCATGTTTTTTATCAAGGGGCCATATTGTAGTATAACTCAATGAGATCTTGGCTGTCTCCCTCAGGTTTTCTTATATATATATATATATATATATATGAATGCTTTTTAATTTGACAGCTGATTATTTTTTTCTGCAAAACTGCTTTTTAATATGCTAAATTACATTCAGTCTTTAATCTCTCCGCTTTAATCAAAAACTGACAGATCATAGTCACCACAAGAGCTGTAATAGATTGAGAAATAACAGCAAATACATGTCAGATAAGGCCAATCAGAATTCAGAAATTCACAAAGCATTTTGGTAGTATGTTTTTACTATATTAATACTATAATATAATTAATACTTTATTTACTATACAATATAAAGGCTATTAAAGGTTTATGTCTGCAGAACTGCATGAGTGATTGTATAGTTTTAGGGGACTCTCCAGAAAACTAAAGAATTCCTTCCATACAAAGAAACAACAATGTTAAACTAAACTAAATAAAATCAAATACAACTGAACAAGAGAATGGCACTTGGTAAATACTTTCAGAAATTAGTGCTTTAAATCGGGACAACACCATTAGGCAATGTCTGTGATTCAGTTAAACGTATTAAAAAACAAGTTCAAGTTCTGTTATGCACAAGCAAAAAAAAAATAAAATAAAAAACTAACTGTCTCCCATCCTGTGTCAAACAGTGACTGGTTTATTTTGATCCAGGCAGACACTGCTAAACCATTTCAAGAGAACCTACAGATAACTGTAAACTGTGGGTTTAGCAGAAGCGAAGAGAAAATGCAGCATAATGCATGTTAGAGGTCCAGCAGGGGTTATAACCTGCTGTGCTTTAGTTCTCATACAATCTTTTTGATACTAGGCCTTTTAAAGCTGCCGGTGCTGCGTTGTTTCTGGACCTGGCTGGCTGAACCGTGGCGTGTGCGTCCGCTGGCTGACAGACCTGTGGTGGGGGACAGATCCACCTTCTCTTTATCGATTCCTGCTCAAGGCAAAAACATGTATACATAATTATACAAAGCTACAAACAAAATCATTTTCTTAAGCGTCAAGATATGTAGCCTTGAAGTTAACAGCCATTAAAAACTTCTGTTACTGAATTTTAATTATAGAAATTCTGTCATTAATTGCTCAGCCTCACCCCGTTCCAAACCTTTAAGACCTTCGTTCATCTTCAGAACACAAATTAAGATACTTCTGATGAAGTCTGATTGCTTTCTGACCCTGCATAGACAGCAACTCTACCACATTCAAGGTCCTGAAAGTAAGTAAAGATATCATTAAAATACTCAAGGTGATATCAGTGGTTCAAACCGTAATTTTATACAGCTACAAGAATACTTTTTGTACACAAAGGAAACAAAAATGACTTTCAATTACGGTTGAAGCACGGATGTTATTTTAATTATGTTTTTACTACCTTTCTGGGCCTTAAATGTGGTAGAGTTGCTGTCTTTGCAGGGTCAGAAATGTAAAAAACAAACAAACTTTAATTTGTGTTCAGAACATGAACAAAGGTCTTAAGACTTTTGGATCACTATGAGGGTGAGTAATAAATTACAAAATTAAAATTTTTGGTTGAATTCCCCTTTAAGTGTAAAAGTTAAATTGATGCAGGTAGATGATGACCAACAAGATATATCATGCTCAGATTATAACAACGTTATAAAAAGCAGTGTGCACTGTATATTATGGATCATACAATAGATTTAGAGCATACACGCTTCACACAAACAAAAAGAAAAGTCTTGACTATAGTAGTTCACTGAGTGTACAGTATATTAAAATTTGTTCTAATTGATCATTTTGTTATGTTTTCATTTACAGATTTGAACACAAACGGTGGGATTAAAACTTCTGCACTGGGCTTCGTCGCAAGAGATCATCTGCTGCAAATAAGAGTTTATATATAAACCAACGACCACTGAGCAGGATGCAGAGAGTTAAAAAAAATAGAGGTTAAAACATAGCAGGAAGTGAGAGGCAGAGAACTTCACACTCTGTGATCAGCTCTTTTCTTCTAGCCAGCTTGTAAAACATGACAAAATCACACGTGCTCTGCAAAAAACTGTTGTTGAAGACTCACAGTTGTGACAGAGAGACAGTAAGAGTGAGAGACATCTTAATACCGACCTGGTGCATGCTGGGAGGTGGCCAGTGAGGTCATTGAATTTGAGAGGTTGAGGTTGGCAGTGATGCTGAGCTGGCTCTGGACAGGCGGAGGGTATGGAGAGGTGGGTGTGCGCAGACCCTCCTCGCTCGTTTCCTCGTCGATTCCCGGCAGATAGGTGTCAATCAGTGCATCCAGAAACTTGACAATCAGCTCTGCATAGTCTGGGAACTGAGTTTGCTGTGGAACAGAGAGAAGCTCGTGTTTTTGGAGATAATATACATATCATCTTTATCCAATAAATGTACTCATCCTAAACGGCGACTGGTTTGATTGTGTTTTTCTCTGTTGCATTATCAGAGCAAATTTAGTGTCACATACCTTAGAGAAAGGACCAGCGAACCTCCAGAGCCCATTAAACCCAAAAGCTGTGAAGGTAAGTAAAAGGATATTATCCTCCAGTCACACACACTGATCATTCTTTCAGCCACATTCACGGTTCCAGTGAAGATCATTTTTTACACTGTTTAACCATCAAATTAAACCAAAAACAAGACTCTGACAGCAGTGTGCATGTTACTTTGCAGGTAGGACGTTTGGTACTGTGGTGGCGACTCTTCATGATAAACCACACTCTGCACAATTCCATGGACTGGGTTCAAAAGATTTGGGTCCTGACACAGCGACAGCAAAGTATTAATCTTTGAGTCCAGGAGGTTGTGACTGAAACAAGAGACAACATACAACAATGAGGGCCTTTTTTGAATCATTCTGTCTCAAATATATTGAATGTATTGCAGTTGGACTTACACAACAGGAAAGACCTTTGGGAAGACAACACTGGCTTCAGCTAGAAACTCGTACAGGATCCTCTGCTCAAATTCATCCGATGTGTTTTTCACCTGAGTGGCCTGAAAAAAAAAAATTAATAATCAATACAGATGAGTCAAAAATCGGAGAATAGAGGATTGGATGGGTGTTTGAACCAATTGGCAGATGGGGGGATGGGGGCAGGAAGCAACATGCAAGACTCCAGAGGAACAGAAGATATATATATCTTTTTTAAAAAGTGACAAATATTTAAATTTAATATGCAAACTCTTCTGTGAATAAGGAAATGAAACTAATGTTCCATACTGATTACTGAGAAAGAAAGACATTACCAGCACAGTAAGAAGCAGCGCCTGGACTTTGGGATCTGTGAGAACTTCCTCGTTTAGCAGGATGTTGGACTCAGACACGGAGACCTTCCGCAAGTGGTGATGCATGATTCTTGGGGTTTCTTTCAAGAGAAAACCAAAAGTTATAAACGGATGCAAACAATGAGAATCCTTTCACTTGTTTGTGACCCTCACCAATTTCATATTCGTTTTCAGCTACTCTTCTCATCTTGGGCGGTGTCGTGATACCAGATTCCATTTCAGGCCTCTTCGGTGCATTGGTGTCTGATGTCAGGTAGTCAAAACTTTTTCTGGTACCTAACAGAAAAAATATACCATCATAACAAACTAATCTAATAATAAAAAAACATTAAGTTTACACAAAGTCTATACCTAGGAGAACATGGAATTACCTAGAAGCTTTTTGGTGTTGACATGGGAAGGTTGGCCCATGTCCAGGCTCATGGATTTGCGTGTTCTTGGGCTGATCTGCCCCACTATGGGGTACTGGGCCACCAAATATCGCTCTGATGCCTTTGGGGATGCCCACAGCTGGCTTTCCCGCAGCGTTCTGAATTACAAAGAAGCATTTTGAACATAAATGTTTGCATTTTACAGTTTAATTTGTTGCCCAGGTGGTACCTGTAGCTAAGATCCTCGTGATGTATCGAGTATGTATCCATGGGAACATTTTCCATGTTAACATCAGAGAGGAGCAACAGCTTTCTGTGCTTCAGGCAGCAGCGGCTACGCACTTCCTCTGACACTGGAAGGAGAGCTATACAAACACGCATACACAAACGTTACCCACTACACTGAACCCCAAATAACTCATGCTAAGAAAAGGGGAGATAACAGTGGTTTCCTTACCTGCCAGATATGCAACGCTCTGGGTGTTCACCTCAAACTTATCACAGTTCAGGTGTTTTCCAACCAAGGCCAACAGCATGTGCAGGATACGGATGGTGCGTGCCACTGTGGTGGGAGATGGGTGTCTGAACCCTACCAAAACCCAACAGAAATGTGCTAATTTCCCAACAAACATGGGCAAACGCTTAATATTTTGGCATAAACCCACTTATTACCTTTCAACAGGTGCCCGACCAAAGCGAAATTAAAGTTAGAGTTGAAGTTGAGTCCAACAAAATGGTCCATCTGTTTGCAGTGCCATTCCAGTGGCTGACGAATCTCCATAAAAACCTCCTCAGGACTCTGAGACAGACCAGTCAAATCTCTTTGCCTTTACTAGTTCACTTAAAATGTTACGTTTCAAATGTTCCATATAGTTGTGTCTTTAACGTGAGAATAGCATACTACAATCTAAACCACAATATATTAGCTTCACAAAAATCTTTCATTGTAAGTACGCAAATACAAATTGTTTTGGTTACCCATATTCCTATAGAACTATCCCATTTCCAAGTGTGTGTGTCTCCCATGATTTATTTATTCTGTAACCAAAGGTGGGTCTATGTATTTTTATATATGTGCTGCAATTTGCCATGTGAGAACCTTGTCATTGAAGACTCGCAGACTATCGAGTGTGTGTAGGTTCTGTTCCAGCAGGGCAGTCCCGGCTGAGTACAGATTCACCTCATCCAACTGCAGCACGGCCACAGCAACCCAGAACAGTGCTTTGTGCATCGGTGAGTCCTGAACGAAACCACATAGTAAAATAAGTCACAAGTTCTCTATTGCACACATACACAGTCATATCTCGAAGAACACTGTAATTTGATACCTTGTTGAGCAGAGGCTGTAGTTTAGTGAGGGCAATGACGGTAGCTTCGATCAGCACCTGGCTGTTACAGTTATCAGGACCCTTCAGGCAGCTCTCCAAACCCTGAGAACAAAACCGCAGTTCTTAAATGACACAAAACATTACTGCAAAGCTAGACGGTGACATTATCACCCACAAGGATCAGCACACATCAAAATATACCACTTTCTGAAGCAGAGCAATAACTGTACACAATTCAGCTTATAGACTGGAACTTATTTTAATGGCAAGCCCGTGTTTGAAAGTAAGACTGACAGGCTCTGACCCGGTCGATGCTGAGGAGAGGGCTGGCCTTGCTCAGGATCCGTATGATTTGTTTAACTTGAGTGTGTGTGACCCGTTTACTGATGCAACCAAATACCACAAGAGCCCGTGGCTGCAGGGACGGATTGTACTGAAATGCGAACCTGCACATTAAACACACATCGTGAATCTAACATGAACACTTAACAGTGAATTTTTACTTTAGAAAATTATTTCAGAAGAAGAATTTACATACTTCTGAGCGAGATCGGTCCACTGGTCCAGCCACTTGCAGCCTGGAATGTCCCTCATACATGCCTTAAACACAAACGGAAAACCCCAGTCAAGCCATTTAAACACACTTTTAATTTTGTAATGCTTCACAGTAAGCAGGGAAATATATAGAGAAATGAAACAAACAGATGCATAACATTTGATCTTCTTTTTATTAAGTGTTGTAACTAATCCATTTCCTGCGAACGCAAAGCAGTTACTGCTAACAGAATGTCTAGCTATTTCTTGAAAGAGCACTGCAAAATCGACCTAAATAGATAGAAAAAAATATGTCAAGGTACTATTGTAAACATGCAACACACAAAAGAAGAAATTGTTGAATAAAGTAGACATGTCTGCTTTCTTTGCGCACAAAAAATATTCTTGTAGCTACATAGCATTAAGGTTGAACCACTGATGTCACATGGACTTTTTTCATGATGTCCTTAATACCTTTCTCGGCATTAAACGTGGTTGTTGCATTGCTCTCTATGGAGAGTCCGAAGCGTTTCGGATTTCAGTAAAAATATATTAATCTGTGTTCTGAAAATAGGTCTTACAGGTTTGGAACGAGATGGGGGTAAGTTATTAAAGACAGAATTCTCATTTTTGGGTAAACTATACCAAACAAGTGCCTACACTAAATACAAAATGCTGTGAAAATTCTGATAATTAATAGCTATACATAGTGAAATTTTTTGACCAACGACATTGTTTTTGGTTGAGTCTACCCAGCACAAAAGTCTTTCCCCTTTTCAGTAGTCTACTTAAGATGGATAAATGTGATTACCGACTTGCTGCTACATACCTCCATGATCTCCAGCAATGCCTCGGTGACTGTCTCGAGGGATGACAGAGCAAAGGTCTCTCTCTCGTAGGAGCCTGGAGAAAACGAACGATCCCTGTAGCTGGAACGAAAGGCGATGACTGCAGCCGATTTGACCTTGCTGATGCCAAAAAGTAGGTAAAACTTTGGCAGGGAGAACTCTGTCAGACTTAGACGCAACACCTGCTTGGTCTCCTCTGTAGAGCAAAAGAACAAGACACTTCAGTAATCAATAAGTCACCGGTCCATGAAAACATCTCTCTAGGGCAAAAATGTCACCTTACCGCTGAAACTCAGCTGGGAGCATGTGCAGAGGGAGTGGATGATGTTGATAACCAGGCCATGCGTGGATGCCCGCAGCGAAAGAGGCCCTGTGGCCACCAGCAGGGTCACAACATGGAAGAGGTAGGGCAGGTGGGCGGCTACATCCAGAGAGTTATTGAAGGAGAGCATGAGCATGTACCTCGCCAGGATAGCGATATCATCCCACATCAGGTGCTGTTCCAACGTTGGTGTGGGTGACAGACATGTCTTATCGATGATTTTACACATCCGAATGATCACCTGTGGATCAGCACCAAGACAAATCTGAAAAAATGTAATTTCTAAATATGTATTAAAAAAATGTGCAGTATAATAATTAATACTAAAAGATAATGTATATTTCTAATGTATTTACAATCAACAACAACAACAAACTTAAGATTGTTTTGCTTGAAATATAAGATTTGTTAAAGTAAATATAACTCCGATGTTAAGTTTGTCTAGCTGAGCACAATGAATCAAGCAAGAGGGCATGATTGCGATCGCTCATGACAAAGTGAGAGAAATAGAAAAATATAAGGTGGTTAAAGGGAGTAAGAACAACAGCGAGAGAGAAAGAAACCAACCAAACCACATCTAAAATTCACATACTGCTTCTATAATTAGAGCTGTTGTTACAGCATAGCAACATGTAACATATTTTGCCTTGCTTTTTACATGTTCAGAAACATTCTTCAAATTTGGACCTCAGCCTGTTCAAAAAGGAAAAACAAGTCTTCTAAAAGCTGATGTGTGTTTGGATGTGTGTTTACGTCACCTTGCTAGACACCAGTTTGACGTTGCCAGAAGCCAAAGCCACTGCAGTGTCTGCCATCACCTCAGCTTTGATGGATCCGAGGCCTCCTGTTGCACTCGTTTTAATAAAACTGTCCAGAACTACATCAAGTAGATCTGTTATCTACAGACACAGGAAGATGCGATTAGCTCAACATAGACACAATCTGAACTGTATGCATAAATCTTTAAGGAAGTGAGTGCTACATACTGTAAATACGACTATTAAAAAAACCCTGAAAATAGCAATGAATTTTTTTTACATGGTATGCAGCTTTTCATAGGCCAAAACACCCCAATGCAAAACCCAAAATAAGGTGCCTTCAATGCACTTTTGTTACCTGTCCCAGGCTTCCCCAGATCTTGGCCTGAATGGATGGATACATCTGGTTTTCGTTGATTGTCATGGTAATGAGTTTGTCTAGAATGGCAGTGACACGTTGGCGCTTGGCATCATCGCTGTGCTTGCAGAAGCGTACCAGGTTCAGCAGCCAAGGAGTCATGTACTCCAAACACAGGTGCTTTAGTTCTATGCCTGAAATATACAGAGCAAATTTATTAGTCATCGGAACACTCCCAATGTTCATATTCTTATCTCTAGAGAGAATATTAACACTCTTATTGGCATGTATGGCTCCTTGAAAAACCACGGAACCTTTCAGTTCTTTATGGTGGAAAAGTGAAATAAAATGGTTGTTTCAAGAACTATTGACTGCACGGTTCTCAGAGGAACCAAAAATGGTTCTTCTATGGCACTGCAGCAAAAACCTTTATTTTTAGCAAATACACAATCAATATGAACATTTGTGAACCAATGATGCCTTCTAGAAGCCGCTTTAAGTAGGAAATCTTCATGGCAAAAGAGAGAATGCGAGTAATGATCTGAAACGGCCGAAGGATCTCAAGGGTCTTTTGAGGGTTTAATGGGGTTACTAACTGGACTTGCTGAAGCCAGAGATACACTCCTCCAGGAACTCCAGGGTCAGGTGAGGCTCATTAGCTGCCAGAGTCTTGCTAATGGATACGATGAAGAGGGTGTTATTGGCAGGGATGCAGAGGCCGGAGGTCTCCAGCAGTTGGCCTTCAATCTTTAGGTTAAAGGTGCAAGTTAAGGCACACAGGAGGTTGTAAGCTGCAGACCTTTAAACAAAACAGAGACAGAAATGTTCAGTAATGAATACACAAGTGTTGATAAAGAATAAGTTTGATGGATTTAGATCACCTTAAACTGGGGTCAGAGCTTCCCAGGTTGAGGAGGGCGATGTTAAGAAGGGTCCCAGGAACGTCTTTGGGCCTGATCTTGGTGTGCTGGGGAATGGAGTCGGGCTGAGAGAGCTCCCAACGTGTGCGGATGTGGATAATCGAGTGAACTATGCTCTCACACTCCTGGTGCATGAAGGTCAACGGCGTGCCCTGGTTAGCAATGGTCAGCGTGAATTGATTTTCATCCACTAGGCAGATCTCCTCAATCTCTGAAGCATAGTAGATGTCGTTGAGAAAGACGACCTGACCCAAGACTCGTGTTCTTTCGGCTGAGGTCACCTGCACCGCCGTACTGCCCACCTGGAGCGAAAACAGAATCAAAGATATTGCGACAAAACCAAAACAGTGAAATCGAGCTGTAAGAAGAGTGCTCGTCACCTTAATAGACACTTTGGTGTCTTTGTGGGCTAGTTTTAGGGCATTGTGAAAGACTTTCAGATCTTCTTCAAGTGCAAGAGTAGCTGCCGGAAGCTTCTGTTGTTCTGGATCCACATACTCAGCCAGCCGTGTGGGTGAGTCGATGAACAGTAACTTCTTACTACCTTTGAGGCCTGTCAGCAATCGTTCATGGTACTTGGTGTATTCTCGTACCCATGTGTTACAGTTATAGATGTAGATGGCGGCCACATTCTCATAAGCGAATCCTGGAAAAACAACAAACCATTTGGAGAGGAAGTCTGTCTTGAAGCGGTTGCTCGGACCAGCATGTGTCAAGTCCACTACTAGCTCGTATGGTTTGGCGTAGTATGGTTTGAGGGTTAGAAGGACGTGGTATATGAGCAAGTCTCCATTAATCTGTCCTGTCTTGAACCTGCGAGGGAGAGGGAAACAGACGAAATGGAAACCAACACAGAATGCTGTTATCAGTAGCTTGACCAAGCCATCCTTGAGAATTTTCAACTCTCATTAAAGCTTAAAGGTTATAAAAGCATGTGAGAAAATGAAAGCATGGGCCAATGCACAACACACACTGGTTTATTAGTTACCAAAAAAAATTAAAAGCTGTCTAATGATGTCTTTCGCATATAATTAGCCTTGAATAAATGTGACAAAAGCCACACAATGACTTAATCCACACAGTGGTCTTTGTGCATGTCTAATATAAGAGCCAAAAACAGAAGTGAAACAACAGACAGGAAACTCATCACTGGTTAATGAGTGTGTGCACCTGCAGCTTCAGTTTTAAAATTACCACTTCTCAAAAAAGACCAGCGCTGAAATTTAAAGCGTGCATACACTCACACTCAAAAGTCACTCAAGCCTCTTCAGATAACAGAACCTCAGAACAAACCGGTAACAGACCAAAAAGGTAAGAAACCATTTACTTTGTTTTGTCTATGAAGATGAAGCCCCTCAATTTAATAAAATAATGACCCAGAGTCTCACAAAAATGAATGAAAATGTAAAGATTTAAGTCATAAATGGTTTATAAATGAATGCACATAAAAATATGAGATTCCGGTAACACTTTACAATAAGGTGTCGTTTGTTAACATTAGTTAATATATTAACTAACATGAACAACGCATTTATTACAGTATTTATTATTGTTAGTTAATGAAAATACAGTCGTTCATTGTTTATTCATGTTAGCTCATGGTGCTTAAACTAATTTTAACAAACACAACTAGTGATTTTAACATTAACATTAAATAAGATTTTAAAAAAGCTGTAGAAGTATTGTTCATATTTACTGATGTTGCTAACTAATATTAACTAATTAACCTTATTGTAAAGTGTTACCATGACTCCTAACATGTGTTTTATGATGCGCGCTGTGGATATCTAGAGAATTAGTGAAAATGTGTAGATGTTATACAGTCATGCAGTCTATATGAAGAACTAAAGCAAGAAAAAAAATCTAATAATAATAAAAAAATTATAATAATAATATTTACATACATGCATACACACACGTAAGTATATATATATATATATATAATTTTAATTTTTTAATATTTAATCATTTAAATAATTTTATTTTATACATTTTATACATACTTGAACACCTTTATATTAACATATTACCACTGAATGTCTCATTATTGTGGCCAATAATGTCTGAAATTAGGGTAAGTAGATTACAATATTACCGAAAACATTCATTTGATTCTAAAGATGATTATCTAGAACAAAACCTTTTCTTTCTCTTTTGTCTTGCAGAACCATGATAAGTCCCAGAAAAGTTTGTTTTGTGTATTTTGCATTGCTCTTCGGAATGGCACATGCTGATGAAAATGTTAGCAGCACAATCCTATCAGTCAGTGAAACGGATACCATGCCTATGACAAGTTTTACAAACACCACGGCGATATCCTACAGTGAAGCAAATACACAAAAACAAAGCACTGCAGCGCAAACATCTACAACAGCCTGCATTCAGCCTACTCATACAAATGAGCAAAGAATATGTATTTTGTATTTACCAACTGATCAATATAGCCTGGCATTGATTGTGACAGTGGCTGCTCTCACTCTGGGCTGCTTGGCATTGTTGCTGCTTATGCTGATATGCGCCTGTCAAGTCTGTCACCTGAGAGGAATTATCTCTAGTCTACAGCCTCGTCACGACGACATTGACCGACATTCCAGAAAAGAGAAGAGTGAATCGCCATGCTGGGAAGAAGGCCAAGAGGACAGGCACCCAACGGAGACCTGCTTCATGCTATCAGAGGTCACCACAGCACAAGAGGAGAGTAGAGAGGATCAGGAGAAAAAGACTGAGGAGGAATATGACACGGAGCAGCCAGGCACTGTAAACGACCAAAATGGAGACATCGCCCAAGAGAAGAGTCCTGAGCCTGATGCAAAAGCACCAGAGAGTTACGACACAGGAGTGTGATCACGATCAGACACTTAAACCAGGGTCACACAACTCCCCCTGGTGGCATTTCAAGTCTGCACCTGCTTAAGCTTTAACTGTTGATGCATAAGACGCAAGAAAGTCTGATATAAGAAAGTATAAAATTATAATAAAAAAGCTCTGAAAATACAGCAAATAAGCCTTTGTCACTCACAACATTATCTCTCCTAATTTTATGCTGGAACAATATCGTATGAGCATGTTTCAAATGTGTGCATTTAAGATGTCTGTATTTTAAATAATATATCTATATCTTTAAACATCCTTAAATGAGATATATGTAATTGACAAAAAAATATGTATAACAAGACGATTTTCTGGAAATATATCTATTTTTTTTAAATGAGTTTTTTTGTTTAAACCAAACAAACAAAAATAAACGAAACTAGCTGGCAATATGGTAAGAAATATTAACTTAATGATAAAAATTTTGATCAGATTCATCTATTTTTACTTTTAAACTTATCTTGGTTTAAGGATGTTCAAATGTTATTATTAACATGAAAAAATATTATTTGAAAATGACTGTGTGCAGTTTTGTGTTTTTGAAGAATTAAACAATTTTGTGTCTTTATTTTAAACCTTGAAACTACACAAGGCTTGGTGTTTCTTGGGTAAAACTTGGGTAATTTAGGATTAATTAAATTCATACAATTTAACTTTGCTGCATCACACCACCATGAGAAAATAATTTTACAGCCACACCCACATTTCTGCTCTTTATTCACACTTCACGTGTACTCACGTGACCTAGCACAATATATTTTCAGCACTTTATAAATAGACAAGCACACCATACAGGACAGTTGATAAAAGTATCGCTGCCTCTGTCTTTCTGATTCGGATCTTCGTGAAGAGAGAAATGGTAAGAACAATTTTTGTAAGAAACTTGATTGTCAGAGTGTAATTTGCTAATTGAGTGTAAGAATCCAGTTAGAAAACATCGTATATAGCACTGAAATCAAACGTCATTTGGAAGAATTAAAAAAATAAAGGATAACATTTTACTGAGAAGAAAAAGTTTTGAAAAAATGTAATGCTGAAATGTTTACAATTCGTCCAGAATTTTCAACACTGGTTAAAATAAATAAATAAGTATGAAATATATCAAATTTAAATATATAAAAATAAGTATAGGTAAACTGTAGTTCAATTTAAGTGAATGGACACTATTTAACACAATATTTTACATGAAGTATAAATCCTGTTGGATATCTAGAATACAATGTTAACTTTGCCGCCTGTTTTGTTCTCTCTCTATAGCCATAACATCAAATATTTACACATGGATCTACTTAGACCTTGTTTGTTCTTTTGTTTGTTGGCCATTTTACTGTCAGTCAGCATCTCTTCGACCACAAACTCTGACCCCACCAACACAGAGACACTTCAGTGGAAGGGTGGAGAAGGTGCAAAAAAGTCACGAGTGAAAAGACAGAACTTAAACATACAACATGCATTACGTTTACCAGAAAAAGCTTATGCCTTTTATATGTTATGGAGACTTCTACATGAAGTGTACAACGATACAAACATAGAAGGACCAAAGAACAAGGAGTTCGAGGTCAAACCATCCTCAGCTACCATACAGAAACAAAGCACTCATTCCATCGGTATGACTAGTACAAATGACTCTACAGTTATGGCATTTTTCACCACTGAAACATCACTAGACTCACATAAAACAACTCAATTACAAGATTTACAACTAGAGGAACAATCAACTCAACGACTCCAGACCGCAATACGAAAAGAACCCCATCCATCTATAGAACGACACATCCCTGATTCCACAACAGCTACATTTCCCTCCACTGCAGCAGAAGAGCCTTCTTCAAATGCCCTTCATGAACAAATCGACCACTTCACTGGTATTAGTGGCACAAACTCAACATCCTTGGTGTCCTTCCCGACTGACTCATTACAAGACTTACAGGAAACAACTCAATCAGGAGATTCACAACTTGCTGAACAAACATTTCTACACAACCAGACCACACAACAGACAATTATAGAACTAAGTGAAGTTATAGAGCCACACATCATTGATTCTGCATTATCCTCTACTCCCTTTGAAAGCATTTTAAAGCCATCTCCACCAGCAAGGACAAAACAAACAACTTTATCAACAGACAAGCCTGAAATCATAAAAACTCCTCCCCACACAATTTCTGTAACTTGGCAAAATAGGAAATCCAACTGGCCTGTGACGGCCACAGATTGGAGTGTTTCGAAACATAAGTCACCTAAATTCACATTGAAGCAGCAAATTCCAGACTTTACTTCACTTCTGCTGACTGAAGACAGCAATTCAGCTCTCAGTGAGTCCACATCAGATCCAGGACCTACGGCTGATTCTACGCCAAAGGAAAATGACACCAGTAATGATCTCTTAACAGAGATGGACAAACCAACACAAAGCACGAGCGGGCAAAGACCAAGTATGACAACTCATATAGCAATAACTAGACCTGTTTCACCAAAACCCAAGACAGTTATTTTACCAAGACATAAATCAGCTAAAACCGCAATAGAAGATAAGAAATCTCGCAGAGATATTTTTGGATTAATCTTCACTTTTGGGTGCCTCATGTTGCTGATAATAGTAATCTTGCTTCGGGTAATATGGAAAAGATGGCAAACCCGGAACCAAGGGGGCAACATGTGGGTAGCAGGTCTTCCCCTTGTGTGGGGAACATATCATTCATTCTGGCAGAACAGCAGTTTACACACAGAACTACAGATGAGGAAAGAGGACAGCCAAAAGAAAAAACATAAGACTATCGTCCTCAAGCAACAACACATAGACCTTGTATAAACATGAGGTTGCCACAACCCAGGGAACTCTCTAATACCTATGCTCAACGTGACAGCTTTTTTTTAAGCTAAACAAATTTTAAATTAACAAATTCTACAGAGTCCTCATTGAGTCACAAGTGTCCAGACAACATATTTGTGTGTTGCACAAGCAAACACTTAACTTTACATAAACAAATATATACATTGAGATTGCGTGATTGTATTTTTTTTTATTGTTTTAATAAAAAGCTATTTATAAACCTGTGTTTTAAGTAATATTATTATGATTCCCTAGAACTTGTAGAAACTTGTTGAAATTTTTTTTACATTTATATTACACAATGGAAAGTTGAATACATAAATGAAATAAATAAATGGAAATAAAATTTTTAAATGTATGCGTCATGTGGCAATGACATCTCTATCCAAAGACCTCCAGCTGACTTTCCTTTTCACTGTGACCCACTAAAACACACGCCACAGAATCATTCGAAATGGAGTGGGGATTTGTGTTTGTGTGTTTAATGAACAGATCAGTGAACTAAGGAAAGAAACATGCTAAATAAGCTGAGTGCAGATGGATTTAGCTAAATTGTCAGACTATGTTTATTTCTGCTTGACACACTCAATATACAGCGTCATACACTCACACAGAGAGCAAAGCTACATTAGTAGGCAGAGAATGTGTCATTACTGGGCAGCATTAGCAGGCTCTGAAAGAATGAAGCGATTGAGGAAGAAAGAGGGAGAGGAGGAGAGAGAAATGGAGAGTGGCACTGAAAAGGTTCTGTACCAGCGCTCTTTTGTTCAAAACACACACGCACACACACCTGCCCCCCCGGGCAAGGACACAATCGTGAGGAACTTACCAAAAAGCGTGCTAGGAATGATATTACACTAAGAATTAAGAATGGCTTAATTATTTCGTTTAATAATTTCAGTTTTACAGTATGCGTTGATTGTTTGGGGAATTCTGAGAGAAACTAGTCAAAACATGATGAAGATGACAACATGATCAGAATAACAAAATTGATCAAATTAGGACTTGATTGAAATTTCTGCAAGGTCAATGGTGTTGATTTTAGATTTTTTTCTCAGTATTTTTCATCGGACTCCATCCAAGTTATTTAGAACTCAGACAAAACATATTCAGACCTGAATTACAGGTTAAGTGTTGCTTAATGGCTGAAGAAAGTGTGAAAACAGGAAAGAGGGAGGAGGAGAGGGCAGAAAAGAAAGCAGAGGAAATGGATGCTGAATGAGGGAATCCTAAAGAGGAAACAGAGATGTCAGCACTTCCTCTCTCTCTTTCTTGTACCAGGGCATAAGCTCTACTACATCTCCCCTCCCTGCCTCTCTCTCTCGTCTGTTATCACAGTGATCCAAGAGAGGGACCTGCACAGCCAAAGACAGAATTTGGATTTTACTGCAGCATAAAACAAGAATAACATACAAAAATAAGAAATCAGAGCTGTGTTAATTTAAAGATCGAGCAGGAAACAAAAAACGAGGTGAGGGATGGAGAGGAACTGAAAGACAGAAAGAGGACAGGAAAACAAGCACAGAGTGATGACAAGGAGAAGGTAAGTACAATGCAGCAAGGTTTGCCTGAGGAAGGATTAGACTCACTATCACACATTTTCAGGTTATGTGGCATGATACGAACAAGCTTTTAAGCGCATTATATACAAATGCAGGGTTTTTTTCTAAGCACGTGTTTAGAGAGTCAAGCAGAACTAGGTGCAGGCAGATCTGCAGAGCCACTGCATGAAGACTTTCACATATCTGCTGAACGTTTGCATGTGTAACACTGATTGTCAATCTCAGAATGTAGCTTTGACTAGTCTTACAACTGCATACAAAAGAGTCTGAACATGTAAAAAATACACAGAAAAATACTTTTTATCACCATTAGCAAAGATTATATAAGAATCAGCCATTACTCACCATTTAATAGACTAACTATCAACATCAAACTCACAGTAACTATAATCCGCTAACTATAATCAGAATAAACACTGACATTTTAATCAGTAAATATATTCAAATTCACTAAAGTTCAGACTTACAGTCATTAGGTGGCATCAGACACAGACACTTCTATCCCCATTATAATCAGACACCAAATGCATTACTCAAAATAATCAAACACATTGCCATCACTTCCTGTAATCAGACACAATCAGTATAATCAGATAGTGTTAACAGATTGGAATCATACACTAATTGCTTTACTCAATATAGCCAAACTCATTTGCGTTAATCAGACTTACTGTCATCAAACCAAATCAGTCACTAAATATAATCAAATTAGGACTCGCCATAATTATGTAGCATCAGATTCACATGGGACAGACATTATATTTCATATTTGTTGTTTTCAATTATTATAAATCAAATTGCATTGCACCCTTTTTATTATCAGATTCATTTTCATGTGCATTATCAGATTTCTATCACTATAATGAATTAAAGGTGCCATAGAATGGAAAACCGAATTGACCTTGGCATGGCTGAATAATAACAGTTCAGTACATGGACATAACATACTGTGAGTCTCAAACACCATCGT
>JAUCMU010000055.1:367080-377724 GCA_032275025.1 Enteromius treurensis | reverse complement strand
TGACATTTGATGCTAGTGATGTCATACCAGCTTAAAAAGATGTCACGTGGCTTAATAAGACTTTCACTGTAAAAGTAAATAGTACCCGCCACTAATATTGGCACCCTTGGCAAATCTGAGCAAAGGTGGCGGTGAAAATAAATCTGCATTGTTTATCCTTTTGATCTTTCTTTCAAAAAATTTACTAAATTCTAACCTATCATTGAAGTAAAACAATTGAAAATCATTGTGAAATAAATCCAGATTTGTTTTCTCAGCCACCTTTGCTCAGATTTACCAAGGGTGCCAATATTAGTGGAGGGCACTGCATATACACTGTGACAAGATGTCTCACCGGGCCCTGGGGATCAAACAATCGGCTGATGCTGTTTTTGAGTTTGTTGAACAGCATGGGATAGAGCGCTGGACAGAGCTCCAGTCCCACCAGGTCTTTGACGTTTGTGCGGATTTGATGACCTTTCTCATGACTGCACACCATCAGCGACAGAAGACGGTCCAGAAACCTGCTCAGGGGTGTCTCTGGGTTCCCCTCACACGAGGCCATGGACACCATGGACCCCTTGCGATCATTAAGGGTGCCCATGGGAGGACTGTACGTAGCCAGAACAGACATGTTCCTCTGCTGCAAACACACACCACCCAACGCACACAGGAAGCCTGTCATATTGATCCATTCCTGAGGGATGAGACACCGGATTTATGGAATAGTCTATATTTGGTCATGTCATGTTTTGCTGTTGTTGTTTTCCCCCCCAGTTAATTTACTGTAGGTGTTAATAAGTATCTAATTAATTATAATAATTCTATACATACAGGAGTGCACATCAGTTTTTCAGTCTGTTCTCACTTGGAGATTTGGTTTGGTGATCACACTGCATATAGTGTGTCCCATTAAATAGAACTAGAAAAAAAAATGAGTAATAATACTTGTAATAGTATTATATCACTTTATTTTGTTAAAATAAATAAAGCAAAATGACATATAAAATTGAAAGAAAGCCTGATAATACTATTATATTTTAAAATAAAAATGAGTATTAAACTAATTTACAATAATTTTACAGTACACATACAGTACATTATTATTCACATTTATATTTAATTAGTTTTTCTTTTTTATGCTTATGTGAATTTTATATATTTTAAAACCTAAAAGTAGCAAGTTTTTAATTTTGGTAGGTTGCCAAATACATATTTGTGTGTGTGTTTAAACCTAAACTGATTGCAAAAATTGACAGTTTGAATTTAACTGAATTTTTAAGATATTCTCAAATAATTGATAATAAATAATAATCTGTTTTCTACTATATGGTTACTGACCTGACTGTCTTCTAGTTTCGTTTTCGGGTGGCTTAAAATTAATTTGGTTGCATGTTCCCATTTAGCATGTGTGTCCTCCCAGGCCTGAAATGACCAAACAGAGCTGTTAAAACCTGTTATACATGTTATCTTCAAACTAGACCACAAAAAGCTGATTTTATTTACACAAACAATAAAAACAGCACACAAGTACTGGACTGTGAAATTCAACCACATAGTTTGAAAAACAAATAAAGTTTTGCATATTCTAAAAGGCTCCGATTCAAAACAATTATGTTAGATAATATGACTGCACACAATCAGGAAAATGCAAATGTGTTCGTCAGCCAACCAGAATGAGTCTACTACTGTCCAATAGCATTTAATATGTAAATGTGTGACCTCTGACCTCTGTGTTTCCCGGGGTTGGCAGCTCAATCCTTCGAAGCAAAGCCATTACTCTCTTCTGCAGAGTCGAACGACCTAGAAAAACAAGAAAACTCACAAAAACTGTGCTGCCCTCTAGAGGCACTCGTAACATCACACACTATTCTCAAAAAACAGAGCTGCGTGTCTAAATCTGTGTATTCAAACTAGTTTCTCAGACGAACCTGTAGTCATCATGTTACTGACAGATGCAAACTCCATGAAAGTGTTGTAATTTGGCAGGAGGGACTGCACAGGGATGTCTTCTGCACTGCAGCGGATGTCAGCCTCCTCACACAGGTAGCGGAAACAAGACATGGCCACCAGAACTGCTTCCATGTCTGGACTCCACAGGAACATGTAAAGACATACCTCTAGCTTGGTCTGGGCCTGCCGGCAGATGGCGATGTTACTGCCTTCTGTGGCCCGATCCTGCATGAGAAGAATGGATAAAATTAAGGAAAAAAAAACATTTGTCCATATAACCAATTTATACATATATATATATATATATTTTTTTTTTTTTTTTTTTTATATATATTGATATTTTCATGGTTGATATCCTTGTTCTTTTGCTACACAGGGAAAGTCAGGACAAATACACTGCATTGTGGGATACAGTATAGTAAGGTAGTTTGGTTGTAATTTAGTTAAAAATAATAATAATAACAATAATAATATTAATAATATTTAATAATTTACCATTATCATTTTTTTTTTACTGTAGTTTGGTTATATACTCCACATTAGCTAATAATAACAATAAAAACAATAATAACAACTAATCAGGTACAGGAACAACCAAATATGGGCATACAAGACTGACATTACTCCCCCCTCAAAACATCCAACGGGGAGCGGGGGTGGGAGTTAGGGAGGAGGGCAGACACCAGGAAGGGGTCGACAGAGCAGTCTACGGGAGTGACGAAGGAGGGAGGCTTAGAGGAAGAGGAGTGGCTGCTGAATCCTGGAGCCCACCAACCAGTGGCGGAGCAGGTGGAGGAGGGGCCCGGAGCGTAGACTGAGAGCCGATGGGCCACGTCGACGGCGAGGATCCGGAGGGCCAAGGGGGAGCAGATGGCGCTGGCAACTGATGCAGAGACAGGGATCTGGAAGACCACAGCAGAGCCGTAGCGACAGAGGACCGAGGTGGAGCTGAAGGGTAGGAGGAGCCTGACAGAGCCGGAGGAGTGGAGTCCTGAGGTGGCAGATGGTCGACGACTGACCAAGGCGGAGCTGGAGGGGCAATGGCCCCGGTGGATCTGGTGGACTGAGGGGTCACTGTGGACAGGAGGGAGCTAGGGGCCATGGGAGAGCCGACACTTCGGAGGGCTGAGTCCAGGAGTCTGAGGGACACTCCGACCACGGGGCCGGCACTCCAGGCTGTGACTCGGGAACGGGACTCTGGAACGGCACTCCTGGCCATGACTGCAGAACGGAATCCTAGGGGAACTGGAACGGCTCTCCTGGCCATGAATCGGGAACAGGACTTGGGAACGGCACTCCTGGCCATATTTGCGGAATGGAATCGGCGGGGATCTGGAACGGCTCTCCTGGCTGTGACGGCGGAACAAAATCCGCGGGGATCAGGGACAGCTCTCCTGGCAATGAATCAAGAACAGGCCTCTGGAGGCGCTTATGTGGGGCTGGCACTAGACGCCACTCAGTCGGTGCGGGCACTCTTGCGGGTCGGGGATTGGACAACGCTCCTCTAGCTGTTCTGTCGGCGGGTTAGTGAACGGTGGGCTGGCTCCGGCTTGGGCCAGGACGGATCTCTGGGAGATTCACAGAATGGTGATAACAGACGGACGAGGACTGCATCATACAATGCGGCCACTCTGGCCAGCCAACAAAACTTCTCCGCCAACCCATAGAGGGAGAGGTCCTTATGGACCAGGGTGCAGAGGTGGGTGGTGAACTCCATTGCAGTTTTTTGGTTGGTCCTTCTGTCAGACTCATGTGCCGTAAGAAGAACGCAGGAGTCGCAGAGTTAACAAACAAGAGTATTTTCATTATCAACTCAGGAACACAGGATACAATGCAGACATGAAGACATATAAGGACCGACAAGAGAGAGACGGGGACACAGGGTAATAAAACAGAATGAAATCATTGGAGAACTGAAAACACCTGGGGAACACGGCTATTAACAAATTAACACAATGAACTTATCGGGGACAGGAACAACCAAATATGGGCATACAAAACTGACATACACAATGTGGTTTGGTTTTATACTTCACAACTAGGCAAATTAATAATAACTATTATAATAAATATTATTTTTCATATTTGAAGATGTTAGTGTAACTCACTTTGTTCCTGAGAAGAAATTTGTTTCTGCAGATAAGAATCTCTCGCAGCCACTTCAGAATCTCAGTGCTGCTGATCAGCTGATGACCAAACAGCTTCTTACAGATGAAGAACAGCACCTGAGAACTGGACCGACATACACAATCAACAGGGCAAAGTTTTATTTCTATCAGCACCTATTAACTGGGGTCGTGTCCACTGAGGAGCTACCTGATGTCCCAGAAGGTTTCCATAGGAGCGTCTGGGTTCCACAGCTCGATGTTTTCAGGCTGATGCAGCACCAAAAGAGCCTAAAACACACACAGATTACAGCTGAAAACTTACATACAAACCATCTAAACTCACATTAGAGGCATCAGATAAACAGCAAGATGCAATGACCTCACCTCCATGGCCTCCTGGGAAATATCTCCCATGTTCGATAACGGCACAAGCTGCACCATGCCTGTGATGAGATCTACCGTGCTGCTGTGGACCTCCAGACCCTGTTTACCTGGATTCTGATTCACAAACACACGTCACATTAATAGCACAGCAGAGCATGACTTTATAAAGCAAAAGAAAACTAAGCCTCTTCTCTCACATGTAGCATCAATTTGGGATCTGCATGAATGAGTTTCACCAAAGCCAAAAGCAGATACTTGTGACTCCTGGTGTCCAGATCAGTGGTTTTCTCTTTAAACTTCAGACTGCTCATTTTCTCCTTAAACGTCAAACTCTGAGAGGAATACAGAGAGAAAGACATAGAAATAAACTCCACGCAAAAGGTTTGGAGTTAGTAAGCATTTTTTCCGCAGACAGATATGCATTTAAATTAACTGGGGCATTAAGGGGCAGTAAAGACAATTATAATGTTACTAAATATTTTTACTTCAAATTAATTCTTCTTTTGAGTTTTGTATTTATCTAAAAATCTAAAAAAAATAAAATAAATCCATTTAGACAAAAAAATAAATAATCAAGAAGCACAATCATTTTTTACCCACATCAGAAATAAAATAAAATAAAAATAAAAAAAGAAAATATAAAATAAAATTAAAAATAATATAATATACAATAAAAATTTTAAAAGTAAGTAAATAAATAAATAAACAATTAAATTAAATAATGAAATAAAAAGAAAACAAATTAAAGATCATGTGACACTAAAGACTAAAGTAACAGCTGGTGACAATGCAGCTGCACAGGAATAAATTACATTACAAAATATTTTAAAATAGAAAACAGAAAATAGGAAATATTTTATTGTAGTATTGGTGAATATATGAGATTAATTTTAAAACAATATATAAAATATATTAAATATAAACATAAATAATGTTACAATATATTTAAATATAATAGTAGATTTTATATATATTTAAAATTTAAGATGTATATATTATATTACAAAAAGATAATCTATATTTATAAAGAATATATTTTAATTTATTAATTTGTGTATATATTAAACACTGTGTTCAAACATTATAAATTTCATTCATTCATTTATTGCTAAATTTAATTTATATACAGTCCCCCAATCTTTTTTAAATGTATACACCTTATTTACATATGTTTTTTTATATGTGATTTTTTTAGCTTTTGAGGAATCACAAAAGGTCATTTTCACCAAAACTGAATTCAAAATTCATTATTGCTGAGGTATGCCACTCTGTAAATTAGTTATGTGACTGTTTGGAACATTTATTGTAGCATACTGTTTCACATACTATGTCAACGAATAGTAGGCTGCATGCAGTAAACTGTGCAGTACAGGTGATCTTAAATCTGCAAAACTTTGCGGGCGTCTCACCGAGGTCATACGGAGGGGGGCGTGACTGTTGCAGCCCTGCACCACTCTCCCCAGAGTCTCAGCAAACATGAGCCGCAGCTCTCCCGAGTAACAGTACACGGTATCGATCTTCGGCCACCAGTCCAGCGGGGACTAGAACATGACGGAAGACACACAGAGGACATTTGGACACCCTGGGAGAGAATCAGACATCCTATCTCTCTGAGGTGATCTAAGGACACCAGGAAGCTCTTACATTAGTGATGATTCGGTGGAGAGAGTTTACCAGCACGAAATGAAAGGTAAGAGGTGAGGACGAAGCCAGACACACCTTCCAGAAAAAGAGAGAAACCAGAGATGTAAGTCTAAAAAAAGGTATATAAATACATTTGACTTGGCTTGTCCACACACCTTAAACTGCTGATTGTTATGAGGGTTGATTCTGAAACAGGAGACAAAACAGTCGATCATTAAGTCCACGTCTGCACTCTGGCTCCCGGCGCCTCTGGAAAATGGTTTAGCTGGGTTAAACAGCAACCCCTGGAGGCCAAGAGACAGCCATCAAGAAGAGAAAAGCATCAACATGAAACATTCAGATGCTTTTGAGCCACTCTGAGTCACCAGGTTTGGGTTTCTTTCAGCATTTGTTGAGTTTGCAGCTGTCAGCTGTAAAAACCAGTCATAAACTAATTAAAAAGGTCCATACCTTTAGATCAACGACGATAGACTGCACCAGCAGGAAGATGACGGAGTGATCCTCCCAGCTGATGTATGTGGACGCTTTGCACAGTTTGACGCAGGCAATCGCTGCGCTTTCCGTCAGCTGTTTGCTTCCACCATGACCAGTCAAAGCTTTCCGTACATTCTCCAAAAACTGTTTCTACAGAAAAAGAAAAAAAAAAAACTGAATGCACAGTGTAAACAGTTCAGAGACTAAGATCTTTTTACTGTTTATATTATGAATATAATTAATGATAAAAGCTGAGTGTTCCTTTAAAATGACAAACGATACACAAATGTATTTCACAGAATCTTTAATCAGTTATTAACACCAAGTTAATCAGCTATTTAATCTGTCTATAATTAGTTATTATTATGTGATCCTGAGAAGCACATGTGCACAAATATGCTTGCCTTGTTGTCTTTCGAGTCATCTGATGCGTCTCTGGACATGTCTTGCGTGATGTCAGGACAGAGGATGAGGAGGATGATCTGCAGTGGCCAAACGGCTGCTTTCCTCTTTGTACTTTCAGCAAAACTATCCACAAGATCAAAAAGCTTCTCAGCACATTCTGAAACACACACACACCCCCACACTCACAGATCAGATTCACAAATTCTCTCCAAAGCAATACTGATATGGTACAGTGAGGTTCCCGGTGGACGCACCAGCCATGTCTGCCTGAGGCCTCTGGTACAACCTGGTGAATTCATCAGCATAATTTTCCACCCAGTTCCAGAATGCCTGCAAATTCAATTAAAACAAACACACACACAGAGCAGATGTTTCCTGTACTGAGAGAGGACATCACTAGATGGCAGTAGAGAAAATTTCACCATAAACTCAAATTACAAAATGTGAAATTAACCAATTTAAATTTATAAAAAGAAGATACACCAAATGAAAATGAATTACAGTGTTAAAAGTAACAATTTGGGTTACAATAGTATAATATAATACATAATAAAAAATAAATAATATAATTATAATAACAGACTTTGAATGTTAATAATGTTTATTATGCAATAAAAATTGCCGTAATAATAAATAACATTCACTATAATAATACAGTTTATGTATTGTTTTAAGGTACTTTTCTTCATTTCTAAATAATAATAATAATAATAATAGTAAATATATATATATATATATATATATGAACACACTACATAAATATACACTTTATATTTATATTTATATGAGCCATACAGCTGTAATATTACACATAATAATAATAATAATAATAATAATGATAGTACCTACCTTCTCTAAATTGAAGATGACACTCAACTGGGCTGGCTTCTTTAAGGCTTTAAATTTAAACACAGTTTCTGCAAGAAAAAAAAACACTTTTCCTGTTGCCTCTACTATTTTCTAATTCCCCACATCAACTTATTTCAGCTCCCAGTATAAAAGCTGGAGTTTGAGTCAATCAAACCTTGCAGGAGCCGTTTAAATTTACAGCAGTCCACATTGATGTACTGGATGAGCTCGATGTCGTGCACATCTACGTTATCCTCAGCGCACACGGTCAACTCCTGCAGCCTGCAGGGAATCAGACACACAGAAAGTCAGAGAGATCAAATCCATTCATCCTTCCATCTAACCACAAGGGGTTGTGTGTACCGGGTGGAGATGCGACTGAAGACGGCGTTGAAGTTACTGCAGCTCAGAGAGAACAGAACCCCACAGGCTGAGTTCCTCAGCTCGGCCGCGTACTGGTTTCCCTCACGGTACGTGTGGATGAAATGACAGATCTCAGGCAATAGCTGCTTTACGAGCATCGTCTCATCCAGACGCATGCTGTCCTTTGGTTGCTGTAGAGAGAAAGAACCGTTTATAGGCCTTCTTCATAAGAATTATCGACATCTCGATGTGCATCTCGCTTCACAATTAAGTTGAAAAGGCAATAATGGCAGAACGGATGACAGCTCAATCATCTCTCACCCCGGCCAGGCACTTCTCCAGTGTGTCCATGATGATAAGCTGGGACAGGTAAAGGTTCTTCTCCGCAGTATCTCCAAATATCCGCTGTAAAATAAGACAGAGACCAGCACATGTGCTACACAGCTCTAGCACCATCTTCAACGGTCTAGAACAAACGCTCACAGTAGCTCTCACCAAGGGACCGGCCAATATATTTAATAGCCAATATCAATAACTAGACAGTAAGACATAATGTTGATAAATTGTAAGATCAATAACAAGGTCGAAAGTAACACAAAAAAAAATCTGTCACTCTCAATTTTTTAAAGAAATTAATCAATGTATTCAGCAATAACGCATTGATCAAAAGTGACAGAAAAGACATTGATGTAACATTTATATATTCATGTTTCTTTCAAATAAACGCTAATATTTTTTTCAAAACCAAAATGTATGACGGTTTCCACTAAATTAATAAACAGCATATTTGCGTTCAACATTAATAATAAAAATAAATGTTTCATAAGCACCAACTCAGCAGCATCTTAGCTGCATCTGGAAGTTTACATATCATAAGATAATGAAAATACACATTGACGTCATTTGTAATGGTCTATAGTGCTTGTGCACCAACTCTTGAATAAACACTCACCATGTTGTTGACGTTCTTCAGTATGTTGGTGAGTCCACTGATGACCAGGGAGAATTTGTACCTGGAGATGTTGATCAGACATTCCTTATTGTGTTCCGTGCTGATTTTAGTGTGTGTGTTCTGCACGCCGACTTTCACAGGAAGCTAAAAGCAAACAAAGAGTTATAAACACATATACAAGTCCAGTGGCCTGTTCCACAAAACAAGTTTACCAAATAAGCCAGGCTTATTTCAGTTAGTCTGACTTATTTTGTAACAAATCTACTGACAATAAGCCTGACCAACCAAAATAAGCCTGGCTTCTTCTCTAAACTTGCTTTATGGAACAAGCCCCAGAAGTTGTTTCAATCCACTCTCAGGGACAACTCTCCAAATGATAGATATTTTCATTTCTTTTTCGTTCTCAAATAGAGAAATTGTGTGACTTCAGAAGGAACAGAGCGCACAAGTTGTAAAAATACCCGCTTTTATGGTATTTTTTTGTCATTTTGAAGCTAGACAGTAGGGCTGGGCGATTTTTTCTATGGTTTTAAGACGATTTAATTTTTTCTTAAATCGAGGTATCGGGATTTTTTTTTATATCAATAATATTCGATACATTGTAATTGCACCAATGGCAGAATAATCAACAGGCATGTCCGACCACATGATGGCGCGCCTAATTAACCGCTCACTTGTGAGAGTAGACGAGCACTCTATGAAGGAACGGCATAGGCTACTACAGAGACAACATCATAGAGATGGACGGCTCTTCACGTCAAGATGACCTTGTGCCAAAGAAAGGTAGTAACGTTTCCTCATTTCCTTTGGAAATGGTTCGGATTTAAGAGGTCAGACGTCGAACACACTTTAGTCAAATGCAAAATATGCAGGAAGTCAGTTGCAAGCAGCAGTGGCAGCACCACTCATTTCTTCCAACATTTGCGACAAATGCACCAAGTTGAATGGGAAGAATGCTGAGGACATGGTTCCCATATACACCATCGAAAAGCAAGGGTTCATAAAAATGCTACACACTACTGATCCAAGATACAAGTTGCAGAGCCGCAAATATTTTAAAGACGTAGCTATTCCCCGAATGTACACTGAAACACATGAAAAAGTAGCGCAGCAGCTTGAAAAGGCACCCTTTTTTTTCTACGACGGCAGACCTGTGGAGTAGTCATACTCTTCAGCCTTACATGAGCCTTACAGCCCATTACGTTACAGCCGATCACTCGGACAGCCAACTAGATTTGCTTAACTTTTTGAGTTCACTGATGCAATGTTTACATTAGCTAAAATGGTTATTTTCCAACTGTATATTCAGAAGTATTTGATTTTTAATTCAAATTGCACAGTATTTATTTTCATATTTCATTCAAATCTACTGCAAAGATATTTGTTTTACTTTTATTTACACCTTGTTAACCAATTTATGTATGGCATGGCCATTAAAAATACAATGTTCCTTAACCAGAAAGCTTTTCAAGTTACTTATAAAGAGAATGTTACTTCAGGGGAGTATTCCAGAAAGCAGGTTATGTGACATAC
>JAUCMU010000055.1:337903-348039 GCA_032275025.1 Enteromius treurensis | reverse complement strand
ACCTGAATGCCGCGGGTGATAGTTTGTAATGTGTGTGTTTCTGGTTCTCGTCTGTTTAGGGGTGGGAGGAGCAGACGTGGGTTCCCTGACCCGTCGTTTGTGCTGCCTTGTTGAGTGTAGCACTGAAAACATTATATTTTACATAGTTTATTCTCTCTCTTTTTTTTTCTCTGAATCGTTCGGTTTGTATACGTACCGAACCGAAAGCCTCGTACCGAACGGTTGGATTCAATACGATGTATCGTTACACCCCTTATATATATATATGTGTGTGTGTGTGTGTGTGTGTGTGTTTATATATACATAAATAATAAATATACACAGTGCACACACATATTATGTAAACAAAAATCTCTATTTTGGATGTGATTAATTGCTTGACAGCACTATTTTATTTATTTATAAATCAGTTTTAAATCATTAGGCACATTTGTGTCCAAACCTTTGACTAATATATTGGACTCTAAATATTAGAATCAGCTGTTAAAAATTCCATATCGAGCAAACACCAACAAAAATGTCATGAAACAGCCGGTAAGTCGTTATTGTGTGGTCACATTGTTGGCATTACTGGTTTTTACAGGTTTTTCATCACAGATTGCAATTAGTCACTGGAAAGAAACAGGCATGACTTATGAAAACAGCTTTGACTCTGTTGATAATTCAAGAGTTTAACCCTCTAAAACCTGACCAGAAATGGACGTTATTGAACCTCTAGAAAAAACTCTTAGGCCTTTGGAAATGTATCAAATATTTTATGTATAAAGAAGGCTTTACAGAGTCCTTTCTGAAGTCTCCACTTTTGTGGTCCATTTTCTTAAGACCTACTTATTAGTGGGCGTATCTTCGATGCGGTGGCCAAGCTGGCTCTCGTGGCTCTTGCTGCGGGTCAGCGTGATGTTCGGGAGGAGGTGTAGAACTTTGCGGGACGGTGGAGGTGGTGTGCAGGGAGGCTTGAGGCGATGTCTTCTCCGGGAGGGCGGGGTTATGGGTGGAGTCGAGGTGTGTCCGTGGAGTCTGACGGGACGGGAGGTGTAATACGGGCTGGGGTCGGTCAGACTCTCTGCGTAACCATGATAAATGTGAGCCTCGCCAGGCGACAGGATGTAGCGGGGGTACGGGAAGGTGGTGAGGGGTGTAGAGGGGGTGGAGGGTGTGGTCATGGGCCGGGCCAGAGGGGAAGGGCTGTGGGGGCGCAGGGAACCTCCTAGTAACGGAATCTGGTCCACTGGAGTCAAGCCGCCACTGTCTCGCCTCATAGGCTCAGAGAACCAACAACTGCTGTCTTCTTTAAACTCCCCTAAAGGTCAGAAATCGGCAGTCAACTCAGAAGATATCTAGTATTTGTTGAATCTCAGGGAAAGAGCACTCACCTGACTCAGAGGCACTCTTTAAACAGTTGAGGGCAGCGCACAGCCTGGTGCAGTCCTCTGAACTGGAGCCCAGCCGTCTCATGGTTTCCCTCACCTGACCGCCGGGCATCTGGAGCAGTGCATCCAATGACAGCTTCACAATCACTGCCTGATAAGAGCCAGAGCCAGAAAAAGAGAACGATGGTTTAAAATTTCTTTTTAAAAATGCAACCCTGAAAAATGTGAGGGAAATAACAGATTTGATTGGTTACATTTGAATTTCATTAGATTTAGATATGTATACTGTATGTATATATATATATATTTTTTTTTTTTTTTTTTTTTTTGTTTTACTAATGTGCACTGATAAACTGTAAAATGTACAAGTCATTGCACACAAAGTCTGAATTTTTTGCGCGTTAAAAAATATATATGACCTCACATTCACGGAACTGCCACCGAAACTTTCACCCATCAGGTTCGATTTTCTACGTTTTCGTATCCAAAGCAAGCATTTTAATACAAAAGGATGACGAATACAAAAACAACAACAAATACCAAAATTATGGACTCAGTGTGCAAGAACCTTAAGAGAAATTATCAATGTATTAACAACATACATCACTGTTCAAAAGTTTTAATGACTTTTTTTTAACATTAATAATAATCAGCACTAAATCAGCCCCTTATAATGATTTCTGAAGGACCATGACACTGAAGCTTTTCATCAAGAATATATTACATTTTAAAACATTAAATTTGAAAACAATTATTTAAATATTACTGTTTTATATTTGATCAAATAAATGCAACTTTGTTGAGCCCAAGATACTATTTTTAAAACATCAACAAAAAAAAATATTTTGCCTCTTTTTAAATGTTGCGAAACATGCCTGTGTCTCTGTTTTGAAACATGTTTACTCCTAAATAAAGAAACACTCTCTAAAAACATTAGCAAGATGCTGACATGTCCTTAACTGTCAGATAGAGGGTTATTCGTGTGATTTAGGGTCACATACAACAGGACACATTCACCTCGATCAGTGCATTCTCCTGTAAATAAAGCTCTTCAAATCCCAGGACACATGACCTCTTAGAATTAATTCATCTGATTCCCTAATCACAAACCTGTGTGATTGTTTTGAAGTGAGTAGCTTGTGACAATGGACTGATATTAATAACATATCATTTCAGAACTACTCACACAATCATATTGTAAATAGGTAGTAAATCTCACGAACCGATATTTTTGTGGAGAGTTATGGCATTTTTAATGCCATTCATAATGGAGAGCACAGGATATGTGGGGAAGTATGAAAAGCAATTCTTAACTGAAATGACACGTATGTGACACACAGTAAAGTATTGCAAAAACGCGACTGATTTAGCTGAGCAGAATAAAATGAAGAAAGTACACTGTTGTCCATGAGAATGGATGCTATGTAATGTAGGAGTACAGCAGTGTCAGAGAGAGAGAGAGAGAGAGAGAGAGAGGCTGACTCAGCATGTTGGGTAATTAGAGTTGGTGTATCTCAGGTCTGCTGGGAACGTGGCTGTGGCCAAACTGCCAAAACACAGCAGATTTTCTAATTCCTCAGCTTTACTCAAGGATATTGAACTACAAAGCATAAAACACACACACAAAAACATATCCTCACTCAAACACTCAATAACACGGTTTTGTTAGTGACTTTCTAAGAAGATTAGAGTCCAGTATCACACATTCCTAGAGGAAGATCTGACATTGTTTATCTGGGCACCTCATTAGGATCTTTTGTTGTACAATTTAATATGGAAGATATAATACCAAAAAGTATTCCTTTTTTCTTTTTTTCAACAAAAAAAGTAATTCTGATGAGAACTATGATCTGGACTAATAAAACCATTGCTTTGTTTTTTGTTGTTGCTACATTCAGTATATTCTAGTAATCAAAAACATGCATGACAGGCCACATTATATTAATACACAATATATATATTTTATATTAAAAAAAAATTATATATATATATATATAATTATATATATATACACCACAATCACAAAAACACCAGATACGAATTTAGCTGAAAATATATTATCTTTATAATCACTTTTTTATGATTTATTATTGCTTTTTAAAATTTTTAAATTATTATTTGATTTTGATATTATTTTCCAGACAAATATGACCACTGATTGGCTTTCTGAGAGTCACCTTGCTACACTGATATATAGCATTTGTATGGATAAAAGCAGGTGACACTATCAAAGTATTAAATATTTACAGGAATGTTCCCTTTCCTCCAAAAAACCACAAACATACATTACCTCTATGAGCTCAGGTCTGACGTTGATGATGCGTAACCAGTCCTCCAGTCGTGGGTAGCTGTTCAGGGCCGACGGCCTTTCTGTGTCTGGCACCTTCTGCTTACACTGCAGCTGTTTACAGATGTACTTCATGAGCTTGACCTGTAGGGGGCAGCAGAGCACAAAGCAGATGAGGGAGGGGCCATCGAGTGGGCGGGGTTTGTTAGAGGCCTTTATGGTCTCTGTGGGTCCCACGTTCGACCAAAGGACAATTTCCCAAACAGCTCATCAGAAAACTGTTACATACTCATGTTAGACACGCACATAATATAGACATGCACAAATAATCAGTTCAATTCAGATTTAATTAACTTAGGTGTGAAATGTCAAAGAACTGTGGAGGTCATTACTCATTATGTTCTTCTACAAAATGTCATTAAAATACTTTTTTCTTCCACATTTATTGTATGTATTAATGCACAGTATAGTGTTATACTTACACAGGCTTCCATATGTACTCATGAATTTTAATTTCATAGATATATACTGTATGTGTGCAAATATAAGCACATGCATACGTATGCATGTATATAACACATACGCACGGAGATATACAACATTTACATACTATTCATCTTTCTTTGCTTTTTTATATTTCTTGTTTTTTCCTCTTAATATTTCTTGTTCGATATACTGTTTGTATTAATATAGCCATATGTGTTTATTTTTTCATAAAAGTGCTGTCAAACGATTAATCACGATTAATCACATCCAAACTAAATGTTTTTGTCTACATAATATGTGTGTGTTGCGTATATTTATTATCTGTATTATCAATAAATTTTAGTGAAAAATAGGTTATGTTCATATAACTGATTTATTTATAATAGAAATTATAGGAAAGTAAATATAGACCTGCAAATACATGTAAATATTTTCAAAATATATTCTGTAAGTGTGTGTATTTGTGTATGCATAACTATACACTAAACACACACGTATGTTATGCAAACAAAAACTTATTTTGTATGTTATTAATCACTATTAATAGTTTGACAGCACTATACTTATATATTATATACAGTGCACAAAAAAAATAAAATAAAAGTGATAGCAGTGTCGTTCAACTAGATGAATATAACAGGGACATATATGTCAAAATTAACACCGATCCAATGCTATGCATTTCTGCAGTGCCCCTCATCAGCCAGACTTCAGCATCAGTCGCCATTCAATCGCAGCACCTGCAAGTCTGATAAATAACACGGCATCAGAATGCACGCAGTTTGAAATCTGACTGGATTTTTTTCTCCCTCTCTCTTTTTTGTGCTCCCCTTCAGCAAACAGGGCTGTCAGCTATAAATAACTGTTATTATATGGAAGGGAGCTGCAGCCCTCCTCATGGGGGCGACCGCACTGCTGGCATGGCAACCGAGTGTCATCGGAACACTGCTCTGACGGTGAGAGCGTTCTGACATCACAGCTCCACGAGACGCAGAGTTCATGCCGAGGCTAAGACGGCATTCCGTCTCGTCGAACACGGCCGTCGATGTCTGCTTCCAGCTGCGCACGCCGCTGTTTGCCCCATTCTGGCCTGTTTTGGATAATATACCACGCTCCCAAATCTTTCACAAGCAAACCATGCTGGCTTACGCAGGAGGAATTTTCCAGCTCTGTGCAGAATGCTGACCCACCTCAAATTCACCGATACACTCAAAAAACCACACCTATTCCCTCGTTCTGCCTATATCCAGCTTCCTGGATGGGCCACACGGACAACTCAGCAGAACAGAAGCGCTGATGACGCAGTGAGATAGAAAGAAGAGAAGGGGGGAAATAGTGGGACAGAGAGAGAACGAGGGGGTAGGGTGAGAGGAGGGCTCACCTGCTGTGACAGTTCAGGTTAGCGGCTCACTGACGCACAGAGACCTGTTACCATGAGGCCGACGGCCATATAACGAGTCATCCTTTCACACTTCCCCCTCCGCCACCCCCCATCCCACCGAGGCCGCCTGCAATCACTGCTTTAACGCCTTATACATGGGTTTAAACAGCAACCGCAATCATCATTACCAGACACACCGACATATACACACAGAATATATAAACTGATGTGTATAACCTTACCTGCAAGATCAAAAGTCTGATCCCGATTGATTTTCAATGCATTTAATCCACTCTATCCCTATACTTAACTGATCCTTGCATACCATATACTCAACCCAATCAACAGACAGTTTACCTCAGATCTTAATAAAATAAATTAAAGAAAAGATGACCTTAGAACTCACTGCAAACCAATGAATGTATTCCATAACAGGGATGCTATTAGTCACTCAATTTACATATGATGACGTTAAAAAGATTTAATGTTTATGAATTAGATTATAAACGTATCCATTTCGTTGCAAAAGTAGTGCGCTTCCAGAGGACACACAAATTGCTTGTCGCTGGAATTTTGATGCTCACATACTTAAATCATAAATCAATCTCTTTCATACTCAGACAAGCTTTCATTGGCCATGAGGCTGTTTGACCGACATGTCAAACAACCAATCACAGTCTGTCACAATTTGGGGGGGGGCGTCGAAATCTCGCAACAATAACAGACCAGTGTGTAAAACTCTCTGCCAACTTTAAGCATTTCCCATCCAGCGTTTAGTTGATCCTGATAAGCTCTCGTCTTCACAGATGTAAACTCGACGGATTTCTTCTTTCGTGATGGGTTCAGAAATCCTGTATAATTCAATGATCTGATCAAGACTTCAAACTCCTGAATTTGTGCCACTTTTGTGTGCCATATGCATCAGATGTTAATCCAATGTTTAATGGGTGTGACGTCTAATGCTACATTCGCACCAATCGCGCATAGTTGGACGCTTGAACATTTTGAGTTTACTCGCTTCATTTGCGCGTGAAATTCGCTTCACAGCAAACGCAAATTCGCACCATGCATCCATGAGCATGGGAGGGGCTTCTGCCAGGCGGTTCCAGTCTCTGTAGTGGTTAGACATGAGGTAAAACTCGTTTTGAGTATATCTAATAGGCAAACTTTGGTTTAATTAATCTAGTATTTATTTCCTTTTTATTCGTGTTTATATTAATGTAAAAAGATGTGTCGCACAGCTTCTCCACATACAGTGACGATGATTTTGTCCTCCACAGTTTCGGAAGTCTGCCTCCGTTTGCTAGTAATCACGTCACTACTAGAGCAAGCTCCTGATTGGTTAACGCTGCACAAATTTTTGCCAAAGTTCTGATTTTTCACTTAATTCGCGTGAATCGTGCTGTAGGATGTCTAATCGCATCTTTGCGTTGACTTAACATGTAAATCACTCACGCTTAACGCTTTATTCATGTCTGGTGTGAACGTACTATAAGGCTGACTATACTCAGACTGATCAATAAATACCAATCAATTTGTACTTAATATGACGAACATTAAGTCTGTATACTATAGACAGGTGGTTTTCAAACCTGTCCAACAAGCACCCCTGCCCTGCACATTTTCCTTATCAGACACACCTGAACTCATCAGCTCGTTAGTAGAGACTGCAAGACATGAATCAAGTGTGTCTGACAAGGGAGTAGGGCTGTAACGATTCGCGATATGAAACCGAAATCCACAATCCTGTGTGATAAGGGAGAATCGTGACACACCCCGTGACTAGAGTTACCTTTCCAATCATGTGACGCCTGCGTGCAAAAGTTGAGCTAGTTAAAGAAGAACGTGAGGAAACATGGCAACCAACCCAGATATCGCGGACCCTTGCTCCTCATTTAAGTCAGCAGTATGGCAACATTTCGGTGGAGATAAAGGATGGCGTGTAGTCGACAAGACCCACACAATTTGCCGTAAGTGCTTTAAGAAACTTTCCCATGTGACTAGAGTTGTGACGTTCGCGAACAAACCGATTCTGTGTAGTAATAGTGTAGCCGTTCTTTCTGTCGTTCTTTTTTTCCTATGCGTGTTTCACACAGATGCACACAAAAAAGCTCCTCCGCGAGACAGAGCAGTTATAGAGGGAGTTCTTTTGAACGGCTCTTTGAAAGGAATGGATCGCCAAGATTCGGATCCCCTCAAAAAGCCATAAATCCCATCACTGCAACACAACCAACATGCAGATGTATATCCTACGGCACCATCCAGAAATCAATTTAGCTGCAGGACAGAAAACAACCCAGCAGTCCTTTGGTATTCAGTTTATAAAGATTTTCAAATGTTATTTTTTATTTTAAAAATCGGTGTATCGTTACAGCCCTAGTGGATAGTAATTTTGAGTTGTTTGGTCCGCGGTGGTCCACAGGCCTCTTACAGCTTATTGTTAAACAAACATTGCACCTCTGCTGTAGACCGAAGCGACTCTTTCTCTGCTATGTTGGAGCGTCGCAAAAACGTGACGTCGCGCATCCTGTTCCGTGCTCCAGCACGGTTAGCGCTCACACTACATGCGAATCGCGCCCGAGTCCAACTGAACCGTGCTCTGGGACACCTCTTCCAAGCGGGCCAGGGCCAGCTAAACGTACCATGCCGGGCACGTTTCGGAGCACTCGCACTAGTCAAATGAACCGCGCTTTGGTGGTCAAACGCACTTGGGCACGGTTCAAACTGCCAAGTGTGAGTACACCCTAAATGTCTGAGACATTTTAGTTATTCCATAAAAAATATTACTTGAATATGCAGCTGAATACTATAAGTGGTCTGTATGAAAAAAGTATAATAATAAACTAAAGCACCAATCCAATATAAAGAATTTAAGGGAAAAAAATGTACTGCAGTCAAAACTATTTTAAACTATTTTTACATTAAACTATTTACGAAATGGCATGCAAATTGATTTGTTTTGCAATAGACTCTATGCACGATCACTTCCGCGTTTGGTCTTAGCCCGCTCAGTTACATCCGGTGCAACACCGGAAGCTGTTTTCCTATTGGCGATAACTGTGTGAAGATGGCGCAGGAGAGGATGACACACAAAAACAAAAACAAATATTCTGTTATTTTTCTACTGCACAAAAGCAACAAGAATGAATAAAGTAAAAAGACTTTACAGGCGCAGGCTCGGAAGCTAATTCTCACGTGGTTCATGGATACAGACCGGCACTGAGGCACAATGTCTGAAGAGCAGGACACAGATAGAAGCTGGATTAGTTTTTTCTACTTTGCTGAAGGAAAAAAAAGGCTCACTCATGTACTGAAGCAAAATAGGCCAAATGCTTTTCTGTTTCATCTCTTGAAAAAGCAACGTTTATTATTATTTAGTTTCACTGCAAAACTATCAGCCTGTTTCTAACTGTATTTCTATGTTTTGAAAAGCTCCCCGTTGTGTCCATGTTCATCATTCCATTGAATTAAACTCAAATAAAACGAAACATGTTTATTTTCCATTTCTTTTTGATTTATATTCAAAAGAGAAGCAAGTGAAACAAATATTAGAGTAACGTTAGCGGGAAGAAGCGGTGAAAATAAAACTACTTTTATGTTTACCTGCGGGCTGGAGCGGGACAAAACTTGGATACTGCGGCCGGGAGCGGGACTGAAAAATCCTGCACAGGTCTCTAGTTTCAGGTCGATGAGGAAGTCGGAGAAGCTGCGTAGTTTGAGAGTAGGAGGACTCGAGCAAGACTTTAGATCAAAGTTAACTCTATAGTTAACTCTAGTTCAGCAGACAAAACAGTATGTAATTCTATTAATATAAGGGTCAGGAGCCGAACTAAAGCACACACTGACACTGGAACGGTGACACACAAATTGTCATTTTCTCCTAACACACAAAAAATGCTTTCTTCTCTAAACATACTGGGTTAAGTTACAGTGAAGTAACAATTTCACATAAATTCAACAAAACCCATTCATGTAAATTAAACAACTTGGTTGTGTGGAACCGAGGATTTATAATTACATAACTGAGTTAAGTTAGTTCAAAGAGTCCTCAAATTCACCTGAGCATGTCAATCAGTGTATAAGGATCATTAGAAACTCACAGGTAGGTATGGTTTTTATCAGGGTTGGAGCTAAATTTTTCCGGTGGATTTTTGTGCCCCACTCCACCCCTGTTCCAAGATGTTAATCTGCACAAAAATCCTGATTTATAATCAAGTCATCATCTGAAAAAATTAAAAAGGCTACACATAAGATAACGATAATAGCTGTGCTATACTTGCATGTAAACTTAGGGAAGCTACATATCTGTTTTAACTGAACGTGCAGCTGCTTTCAGGAGCAGACCCAGACGAGAGGTGCGCAGCGGGATGCATTATATTTATATTATATATATATATACAGTGCCCTCCACTAATATTGGCACTCTTGGTAAATCTGAGCAAAGACGGCTGTGAAAATAAATCTGCATTATTTATCCTTTTGATCTTTCATTCAAAACAATCACACAATTCTGTAAGGTTTGGAAAAATTAGCTGAAATAAATTTAATTCAATTAAATCCTTTTTGGCTAAAAGAAATCTAATCCTCCTGGGAAAGTTGGATTCTCAAAGCT
>JAUCMU010000055.1:311531-324419 GCA_032275025.1 Enteromius treurensis | reverse complement strand
ACATTTATTAAAATTGGGGGGGGGGGTGTTAGAAGGATTTCTCATCTCACTGTGAGGGTGTGATGTTCCCTCACATTAAACGCTCGATCTGACTGCTGAGTCACTCTCCAAACCTCACCTCCTCTTCCATCTGTCCTCCATCTCACTCTCTTTCTCTATCCTTCCATCTGTCCTCCATCTCTCCATCTGTGTGCTGCATAACACTCTACATCCTCCCCTTCAACACATACACACATATCTCAGAAACAGAACATTATTCTAGGTGTCCACTGAGGTTTGGTTTGCATGGATGGATTATCTACCACAAGTCTTCAAACAATGAGAAAGAAGTTTCACTTTGCAAATATGAGAAAGAACATCGCAGTTGAGTAAAACAAGGCCTTAAAGTCTAATCATAAGTGTAATACATTAAAACACATGATGATGTCCAGAATTCTCACACATTCAGAACTTTCATATCTGCAAAGCATTTCCAGGTGTTGGGCCACCATACAGGTGTCTCCTGTTCAAATGTGATCTGAGATTTGAGTAGTTATAGCATGAAAAGTGCACACATGCACAATGTACGGTTATGCTTTTTTCATCTCACAAACTGATTTAAATCATTCTTACAATGTAGTGTCATTCACACAAGCACTAAACGCCATAATGGTAAGAATTCTTAAACTAAAATGGGCAATAAACATTCATTTAACAACATTACATGTAACATACAACCCTAATAAACATAATTGATACAAAAAAACTAAGAAGAAACATACTTATTTAAAAAAACAACAACATCAAATTCAAACAAAATTTAAAATGCAATGAATTCTGGGAATGTCATTTTATGGTGTTTCCCTGTAAATTTAACAGGAATTTACCATTAACCATTTAACGGGTTTTTACCGTAGCATTTTCATTGTTTTTTACTGTTAAATTCACAGCCATTTTTTACAGTGCAGGTTGTTCCATTTTACATTTATATTTTACGTGAGACATTTTTAAACATCTTCTTTTGTGCCCTACAGAAAAAGTAATTTAAAACAGCATAAAGTTAAGTATATGATATCAGATGTGTAATTTTTAAATGAGCTATCTCTTTAAGAGTAATCCAGAGTAGTTAAAATAGAACAGAAATCGAAATTAAAAATTAAAGGTATCTAAATGCATAATTTTTAACTCCAGCATTTTCTTTTACATGTTTCTCTCACCGGTCAGAGTGTCGGGTGAATATCTCCATGCTGATGACCGCAGGAACCTCTTGTAGAAATTTGCCTTTTCCATGCAGACAGAAGAAACGTCATTTCAAGGCTTGCTGCATCCAAAACCAATCACACCAAAACCTTTTTCCAAGCTAGTGTGACGAGTTATTACATTTTTTTTTTTCAAATCTGATGATATTGAAATTAAACCCGGTTCTAAATCAGGTCAATTATGTGAGAAAGAGAACTTTCAGAGCACTAAATTCCCCCCCAAAAAGGAAAAAAGGCCTACAAAAGTACTACAGACAAAGTGCAGCTTCCACCTGGCCACTGCTATGTCGTCATGATACTCACTCTCCATTGGTCAGTCTGGGGAATCCCTTCCCAGGATACAGCAGATTAAATTGGATTGTGGGGAATCTGATGGCAGAGATCATCCCTGAGACAGGCTTTCAGTAAATACCCGACTGACACGTCTTTTCAGTCACATTTCAGACTGTCTGTGTCTGCAGGGCGAAGTATGCTTTTGTTCTATTTATGTTTTGCAAGATCAGATTTTAGATTGTTTTCTAAAATAATCTTAGACCTAGACCTAGGTAAAAGTCGCAGGATCTGGGAGTGGTGCATTATGGGGCTTTAAGGTAGACCGACACAGCTATAAATAAATCCCCAATCTGCAGACACCAGACAATGAGCAGAAACACTCGGACACGTGAGCACACAAAGCCAGCTCTCTCTCTCTCTCTCTCTCAGGGGCCCTACAGGTGTTTAGGCTGTTCCTGATAACAAAATAAATGTCATCTATCACAGTATTAACAGATTATGACTGTGTTTTGAGATAAACAAACATTAAACAGGCACTGGTGTATTGCTCCATCTGCTGGACAGTTACAACAGTTTCCAGAGACAGGCACGAGCTTGTTTATCATGTCTGTTTATTATACTTACTTGACCTAGGTCAAATATGATGGCGCAGTGAGAATAAATGAATTTAAACTAAAATACATTTCTATCAACATCTATCATATTGTTAGAGTGGCTTGGTGGTACTGATTAGTTTAACGTAGTTTGCTAATAATGCGCTCCCGATATGATACGGACACCTAGCGTTGGGGATGCAGCATCACGCAAATATGCTGGACTCAAACTTTTCACATTTTAATTTCATGAGTAGAAAGGATTTAATAAAAAGGAAATGATCCAGAAAAATTGTTCGTTTTGTCAAAACGTCTGCTCCCATGAGACCCGCTCTATAACTTCTAACCTGTGATATTTTGAGTGAAATGCTATTAATTTCTTCGTGTTAAACATTTTACTGAATCCTAACACGCTTACTCAGCCCACTACATTATGTATTATCACGTAGCCTAATCAAACTGATTAAAATTTGCTATATCTTTTGTTTATTAGCAAGAAAACTGATGTATTTTTAAATACTGGCCGAAAGATGTGTCATGCTATGTTGATTTATTTATGTTATGTTAATTTTTAAATGTTAAAAGCCTTTTAATTTTTTTTTAGTTTTGTTATAATAAAACCGTATTGATTACATTTGTAGAACCACCGTTTTACTACAAATACCGGGTAGTGTAAAACCATGTGCATATGAAAAATTGTATTTATTCTGGAAACTAATAATCAGAGAACAAACAATAATGTCTTGGTTTCAAAATGTCATTTATTTAATAACAAACAAACGGATCCTCTGAAAATCAATAGCATTTTACAGTGAAATTACAATTTAGTTTTAATAATAACTATCCCAGTGTAAATACGCACAACCAGACCTTACTTAACACTAAGAATAAAATAGGAGTCTTCATTTCAGGAATGAACGAAAAGAAAAGAAGTCTTGAGCATGATTTGGGTTTTTGCGTTGGTTGAAAACACATCGTAATATAGCAACTAGATTTGATATCAAATCACACAGTTATCAAAGTAATAACTATCAAATAAGATCATGAGAAACGGATAGAGCATTATCTATAAACATGGCAGGAACTGTACATGGTTTAAATTCTCCTGAGATAAACACCGATTTTCTTATCGAGCTGAGCAATGAAGTTTTGTGCTTGTGGATGTTTGGAGCACTGTCCCGACACAACATTCTTCTAAACACCACCGGATCTGCTACACCTCATCAGAAACCAGCCTGTTGAACCAGAATATTACGAACAATATAGAACTATGATGATTTTATGGCTCAGGTTTAATTAAGCATTGCAGGAAACTAATGAGTAAAATCTCGATCTTCACTACGCTTCAGTCTTCAGAGCTGTTGGAGCAAGCTTTCTAACACAGAGAACATTTGCTGCTCAGCCAGGATTCATCCATCTGTAAGAGATCATAAAATATACATAGTAATTACCAAAATTTGTGGAACGTTTAGAGTTCCCCCCTATTGTGGATTTTTAAAAATGACCTTTAATGCAGCGTGTAACAAAGCTCTAAGTGAATGAATCATGCTTTAAATCTGAAAGTGGACAGTGTAAAAAGTTACTGCATCTAAAAAGAAATCCCAAGCCGTTTCATGTTGATGTCAACATTGAACATTTGCAGGCACAGACCTGGGAAAACATTGATTGGTCTGAATAACAATGCAATTTCATTCTTCTCTTTGGAGCATTAAATGTGCACAAATACTGTTTTAAATAAAATCGTTGAACGATTCATTTGGGAGTCATTGAACAAATAAGGTAAATATATATATATAAATGCATATTATAAGAAAATGAAGGAGTTTTTTATTTTTACCTCGTTGTTTGGGACTCCCAAATTCAATTTTGTTTATAACCCATAATAGGGGCATTTATGTTTAGTATGTTTGTGAGGGCTTACCAGGACATCACTTCCTTTGACTCCTCCCCTTCCTCTTTTCCTGAGACTCTCTTAAATTGGCTGTCATCCTCGGCTAATAGACACACATATTCATTATATATATTATACATTCATGCAGTGCTAATACAGTTTGCATTTAGATAAGAATATTTACCCGACGGCGGACCCTCTACTTCTTCCAGGAGATTGACGGTGGAGGTTGCAGAGCCCAGACTGAGAAGAAGTCAAGGACCAAACACACTTCAACTGTAACACTACAATGCCATATAGCTTCTAGGATGTATTTTAATAATCAGATTTAAACACACACACACATTACATTGAAACTAATAGCTAGATTAAGAAGTATCTAGAAATCCCCAAAAAAATAAGACGTCCTTCTCTACACAACATACATAGATGCAAACTCCAGGCAGCGACTGTCAGAGCTGGACATGTGAGGATATGACTGGTGTTTGGGCAGAGCTCGCTTTTTGGACTTCTTTCTTTTGGTCTTCTCAGAGAATGATCTAGCAATTTCAAAGAGCTTCTTCCTTGTAGCTGTGGGTAATAATTACAGTGTTCAGAAAGCAGCGAGAGCTCAAGCCATTACATGAATTTCCTGTGTTTCCTTACATTTGCCCATGTGCTTGAGTTTCTCCATGAATAAGGCATCGTCAGAAACTGATGAACAGGCCTCCTCAGACCCCGAGCCACAATTATCACCTACATCAAGAGTTAGACATGAGCTTGTGCACATTTACAAATCTCCTTTCTGTCCTGCAGACGATAACAGAAATTGCATTTTTTGGTTCATGGACTAATTTAAGTAAACTAAAATGCTGCGAAAGTGTAGAATATGGTCCCTGCAGGCTGTTCTCTGGGTGTTGTTTTATGTGGCGGCACAGACAGGTTTAGATGAAGCTTCCTGTCAGTGTTTGTGAGGCAGACGTGGTTGATGGATGGAGATGAAGGGAATCTACCTTCGGCGGAGTCTCCCGTGCAAGTGGATGAATGACCACACTGTGTTTTCTCGCACCTCTGATGATCTAAAACACAGCAGGTAAGAGGGTCACTGAGGGCAGGTGAAGATCAGCCGCTCCAGAGTGAGTGGAGACAGTGAACAACACAACACTGCAAACAGTGAGTGAGGAAAAGCTGCTCACACACACACACAGACACAAGTCTGGGATTTATTTAAAATGCATTTTAGCAGAATGATAGGAGCAATGGTTTGCGAATATGAGAATGAAAAACATAGCAAATCTTTCTGCAAATAGAAAGGGGATTCAAATTAAGCATTTAGAACTGAATTCAGTAAATTAGGAATTTTTTGTACGGTGCTACTCATTATACAAATCATTCCAAAAAGCAGGTACGATGTGGAAAAAATCTTTAAAGGAACCAAGGCCCCCAAAATATGCTAAACAGTATGAAAAAGATGCTTGAATGCAATGTTGGTTTATGAACGACGGGTTTTTCTCAAGTGCAGAAATCCAAACATTATTTCATTGTTTCAAGTATGTTTGAGAAATGAGTGCTTGTGTGACAGTGTGCAATGTGTTTCTGACTACGTTTCACTAAACCTTTGTATAAAACCACTTATTGTGATTTTTTTTTTGACCTAAATAATAAAATAAAAAAATAGTTTAATAATCTTCTCTCTGGTGTTGTTTGATGTTCTCCAATCGTTTAGTCCACTTAAACTCTAACCCTTTTTACATTTTTTTCCTTTTCCATAATCTATTTCTCTTAGATGTATAACAAAATATATTGCTACTTCCATTACAAAATGAAATTCGCATTAAGGTCTGCATTTACATTTGTGTGTGAATGTGTACCTATCTCCAGAGCTATGAGGAAGTCTCTGTTTCGCTGTAGCTCTTTCATGAACTCCTGATTCTGCAGGAAAAGGGCTATTCGTTTGTCCTCTAAATACTGTTTCAACTTCCTGTCCTGTTCAGATGACCAAACACCACCTGACAGGGCGCTACTGCTGGACGAAAGCTGCGTCAGGGACGACAGGGAGGAAGAGGAGGAGGAGGAAGGCTGAGAGAGGTTGCTCTGAGAACGCTGCAAGAGAAAGAAATCACTAATGATCTAATTTTATTTGACAGAAATTACATCAAAACATCAACCTTGTTCAATGCTTGTTGTTGTAAATGTAAGATTTTTGTGTGAAATTTTTGCTGAAAAAAAAAAAATGGTTACAAAAATATATACAGCATGTATGATATGGCCACTGCATATCTGGACAGATAATGAATCTGGATCTTAATCTAAATCTTTGAATCTGGGGCTAGATGTTTGTTGAAGTAAACATGATATACCATATAGTTTACAGAATACAAATTACAGAATACATGTTATAAATCCACCTGAAGACTTTCTGACTGCTGAGGCAGGATACGCAGGAAGTCATCAGGGAGGTTGCCTAGTAACGGTGGATTCCAGTTCCTGTATCTGCCGACCTGCTGATGCCCAGGAGGGGGATAATCATCAAACCTGACAAAATAATGAGTACAAAAGAAAACATTTTTATAAAACACACTCCTGAAATTAAAAAGGCCTGATGGGATTTGCATCTGTGCACTAACCAGTGGACAATTGTACACCATCTGCTTTAGTAATTCTGAAAATCCTGCTCAAAAGACTGTCATCAAAATGATTTGGTTACCTCACACAACCACATTCCCATCTTGTTCCAGTTTAAGTGATTATGTTCTTTCGAACATTTGATGCGCAAATGCTTCATGCGATATTCGAATTTGCAAAAAAATAAAAATAAAAAAGTTAAATGATTGGATGTAAGCATAGCTTTTGGTGTCAGTTTGGATTACAGACATAAACAACTCTGAATAATGCTTTGATGCAGTAACATCAAACTAACAAGGGACACAGAAACACGTCATTCACTAAAAAATGTGTCCATTTTAAATATTTACACAAGCGCCAGACTAATCTTGAGAAGTAATCTCATCGGGACAAACTTTGATGTTGTCTGAAAGAAAAAAATATACAGTAGTATAGTAGCTAGTGTTTTAAAGTGCCCCTATTATATGGGTCATGTAAGATTCATATTTCGGTTTTGGGAGTCCCAGACAACAGGTTGACATGCATGCAAGCCATGAATAGATGTTCTTGCCTGGGTGGTGGTGTGGATGGTACATCTGCAGGATGTTTTCTGTCATAGATGTGCATGTCATAGGAGGGCGGCGCGTAGACGGGTGGAGGCTCATCATCTGAGCTGTCCGGCTCCAGTGTTCTCTCCAGGATCTGCAGGAGATTTAATGGGAACGTTCTTTTCTGTACCAAGACCTTTTAGCTCTCAAAATTGTTCCTAGACTTACCTCTGGAGGGATGCTGTCCTCAGAATCTGAGCTGTCATCTGTGGCCTGGCTGTCCAAGCTCATCTGCAATAGTTGGTCAATGGTGGAGTCGACAGCACCATGGTTGGCTCTCAAGACACACTCGATAACCTCATGCTCCATGCTGGGGAACATGGTCTTAAAGTCTTCCATGGCCTGGCTAAACTCCAACCGCCGGACCTGGCGTGGAGGCCTCCTGTCGCCCCCTCGCGTACCGCTACCATGGTTACTGTTTGTATTACTCCGGCGGAAAAGACTGGTCATCATTTACAGCACCTCCCTCCCACTCAAAACTGCCCATCCACCGCAGTGGCTCCTCCCCCTTGACCTATGCACCGCCTCTGGCCACGCCCGTTATCCACTCATATTGCCCCTGGAGGTGAGCTTCAGTATATAGAGGGGCCACATTGGACAAACTTTTCTTGAGCTGCTGATAGCTGAGACTCCACCACATCCAGGGCTGGCTGGGATTCCCAGAATGCCTTTCTCTTACTCTCACAGTCACCCTCAAAGCGAAGGACAAACACCAGCCCACTCCTGAAGACCTACATTAAAACAGCAAAAAGTTAACCATTCATATTTCATTCAGTGATTCATTCAGGGTTGGTGAAAAAACATAGATATAAACTTTATATATACATATAAATATTTTTATAATACGTATTTATATACTTGTATGTATGTATAATATATATATATATATATGTTTATATATACATATTTAAAGGAAAAGGTATCCTGTAACTTGACTTTTTTTTCCCATCAAATTTTTCACCATTTTTTTATTATTTTAATTTTAGTTTTACTTTAAGCTTAAGCAATGTTTATTTGTTTTTGTCTTTTTTGTGTTGTTTTAATTATTTCTGTATAGATTTAATTTATTTTTGTTTTAGTAATTTCAATAATTAAATACTTAATTTTTTCATTTAGTTAGTATGGAGGGACAAATTACTCAAAATTACATAATTAAACATATGTCAAAATAAATAAATAAATACATTGTTAATACCTAAATAAATGAATAAATATTCATTCCTTAATTCATGCTGACAACCGTAACCCTGAAAATGAAATGTTTAGTAAATAAATAAGTCATTTTTTAGATACAGTATGTCAAATAATTATTTATGTATTTAATTATTTATACATTACAACATTTATTTTATAATTACATTTCGATTAATAATAATGTAATTTAAAATGTTGGTTTTTAATCTGATATTTATATTTGGCATTTCAACTTTATTTTAATAACTATACGCTGTATGTGTAAAACAGCATTTATTTATTGATCGATTTTTGGTAGATTCCTTACTTGCTTTAACATCAGTATATTGACTATATACTATATAATAGAATTATATTATACAATAAATAGTAGTTTCAGATGTGTCACGTGAACATCCCCAAAACAATTAAGTAAATGGTGATAGATCTTCAATTTACATCAATTTTAAGATTTTAAGAAAACATATTATTTTCACACACACACACACGCACGAATAGCATGAGTCACACAGTGGATGGTCCCCATTGGACATTAAATGGATCAGGGTCATTAACTACTAAGGCTTCCATAAAAGACATGATAGGTAATAAACTCTTAAAAAGGGCACATTTTGCCCTCACACCATACATGATCGGACACTGTGCTCACGAAGCAACCATGCATGTGCAGTGTGCTTTACGTGCCCATACATGTATCTATTTCCTGCTTACCTTCTGTCTGCAGAGGAGATGCAGGCTCACACCAAAAGATCCACCAGGAAGCGACTACAGCCAGCAGGATAAACCTTTAGCTCCCATCACAGGCTGCGGGCTCCTCCATAAAATCTGTCATCGGAGAGGTTTGGATATCCCTTGCTCCCATTTTCATCTCTCCTCATTAATCTGCACCCAAAACCAAACAGGCAGTGCTAAATATAGCCACAGACTCTGGCACAGTTCGCCAGCAAGCGCAGGAACAGTAGCAGCTTAGTGATGTGTCTCTGAAGAAGGGCGGCTGTGCCCTTGTGAATAACATACAGCAAAGACTGACGTCATCCATAGTTAATACGCCCGCTGAGCTGATATCGGTTAAGCAGGGGTCTGTGTAACCCACTGAGATGGATTAGAGCTGGAGGAATGCCACACAGAGCAGGATCTGATTGATAATTGTGTAAGAGATCTCAGCACGGTGGAGGTGTCATCGTAATGGGGGCAATCATCCTTCCGATGCAACACAGTGAAGCTTGTTATTTTAAATTACTGCCATCATCGACAGTCAATGTGATCAGAGTCTGCTGGTCTTGTCTCCATGGCAACCACCTCGATTATCAATCCAGCAGTCGCTGGACCCTCGGAGTAAGTGATTCATTAAAGAAGCTCAGAATAAACCACAGCGGTGGTGTTAAAGCACCAAACCCAATTAAAAGCTTCAATCAGTCTGGCTGTTTGTCACATGCTTGATACGAAATCAATAAAAGTCTCACTGTAAGCGCAACGCTTTTCGGATACAAAACACAAACCGAATTGAATTGGGTGAAGGTCAAACCTGGGGTCATAAGTCATATAATTCACCCAAAAATTTAAATTATGTCATTTACTCACTTTCATTTGGTTTCAAAGCTGAATTACATTTATATAGAACATACTTCCCCCATATTAAGCTATAAAGGACTGCTCACACCAAGAGCGATAATTATAACGATTACTGTATTAGTATCCACACCAATGCATAACAAAGTTTAGTTATAATAAGCGGTTTTGCTCTCTGCTGCTTTAAATGCTTTAAAGCAAGATATTCTGAACGGCTATCAATGTTTTTAGCATTCATTAGCTGAAAAAAACCCCCAAATAGTTAAAGTTATTCCAACTATATTGACCCTCTATGTCGTTTTCGTTATGGTGTGGACTCATTCAATAGAATGATTCAGAAGACATCATATTTTTTGTGCTTTGAAGCTTAAAAGATTCAGCTTCTATAGTGTTATTGCATGGAAAAAATGTACATAACATTTAGTTTTTGTGTTCTATGAAAGGAAATGTGCAACTTGGGTTCACTTTAACATTACACTCTTAAAAAATAGTTCCGGAAATGGGTTTTCACTGCAATGTCGTTTTCACCTTTTATTGAAAAATCCTTAAAAAAACTATTAAAAAAAAAAAACTTAGAGTGAAGATCATTTTAATAGCTTTTAAAATAAAATAATAATATTATAAATAAAGTATTTTGTGGAATGCATATTAAAGGATCTTCAAAGAAGCCGAGAGTGTAGGGTGAACAAATAATTTCACAATTGTTAATTTTGGGAGAACTATTCCTTTAAAAACTGAAAAAAAAAAAATATTTCATGACTCCTCTTGGAACAGGACATAAGTGTGAATCTGGCATTCGTACAGCGGCCCAGTCATTAATAATAAACTATAAACAAAGTTTTAATGAAATTTAGAAGGCGGCCCCTGCCAAAATGATCCCAGTCTTCCTTTCTGTATCACTGTGCCAAATTCGGATGCTTTTCTGGCTGATTCAGCGGCCAAGAGGAGAGTGAAATCCAAGCGGGCAGATTGTGGTGTCTGACAAGGAGAGCTGTTATCACCACAGGAGTTGTCTGTGGGTTAGTGCTTATGTCAGAACACACGCCTGCTGTCTATGTATAAAAGTAGCAGCACGTTCACTGGCACCTCTCTACACTATGCTATCATTAGCTCTAATGGGGCCAAACCCATGAGGATAAATTCCAGCAGTCGCTTACACACTTTCGTTTTAGTTCATTTTATTTTAATGGAAAATAAATCTATTGCAGATTGCACTAAAAAGATGCAAGCATTTTCCCAAAGGCTTTTGTAATGTTCAGCCCAAAGAAAAGGGGAACAGTTTCACAGAGTGCACTGAACCAAAAGCACGAGCAGGGCTTTGACACTGTCCTTGTTTCTGACCTGGTTCCACTGAGATAGAAGGAGAGTACAGGAAGTAACAGTGCAGAGAGGAGGTGACACTTCAGTACTTTTACAATGCCATTAAGACTAATACCGAGGCAATAGAGTTGCACATCACCTTTAAATACGTACTATTTTATGCAAAAATGATAATTAGCTGAAATTAGCTCACCCTCAGGCCATCAGTTTATTTTCTTCATCTTTGAAGCAATAATAATATAATAATAATTCAATAATAGTTCATTTTATTTTGACAAATGCTGGTAACCAAGTGGTTTCATGTCACACTGACTTCCATATATACTATGGAAGTCAATGGGACTTGAAACTGTTTACCAGCATTCTTCAAAATATCTTCTTTCATGTTCAACAGAGGAAAGAAATGCAATAGACTGAATAATATCAGCTATTGGAGGCACATGGTCATTAATACTTTTGGAAGAAAATTGACTTCATCCCAGAATTCTTTGGGAGGCCAAATGTCAGTCTGTTATCAGTTAAAAGAACCTCACAACAAAAGTAGTAATGTGGAAAATGTCACGTGATAGTATTTTACTTTTTCAAGTGAAAGATTATGCACCAAACTAATAGTTCTCAGAATAAAAAAAGTAATACCTCACAGTAAATTAATGCTATTATTATTTAACTGTTTCATAAATAAATGGACACACAGGTGTCGGTGTGTTTACCTAACTCCATCACATCATACTGATGCAACATAGCAGCACCGTGATTTACGAGCCCTGCACTATATAGGGCGTTTTTTTAGCACAGCCGCAGGATTGATTCATTATTGAGCCCAGTCTGGCTAGAATTATAACTGAAGAGCGCTTCTGTATTTCGTTTAATCTAAATAAATGCGTAATCAAATCATTTGGCGGGGAGAGGAGCAGTAGAATAAGGATAAGAGCTTACCAGCTGAAGAAATCTGCTCTGATCACAGTGATCTCGCGTGCGTGACAGCAGCAGACCGCGGCGTTCACAGCGCGTCAGATGGAAGCTCTTTATCGGCTCTTGAGTGCTTGAGCTGTGGGCAGATTATCCTCCTCTCACCGTGCTCAAGAGCAACCTAGCGGATACAGGTGAGTAAAGCATCCCATTCATCCAAAAAGATAAAATCAACTCATGAGGCCCTATTACATATATATTCATTCAATTATATGAAAGTTAAAAAAAATGTAAATAATAATAATAATACAAATCTTACAGCCTACAGTATTTTATTGAAAATACATAAAACAGTATAATATATATATATATATATATATATATATATATAATTTTTTTGTAATAAATTAATTTAATGATAACTTTTTGTAAACATTTGGTTGAACTTTCTATTCATAAAACAATCATACCTAAATGTATCAAGGTGTTCACGCATAAATATTAAGCTGCAGACCATTCGAGCACCAAATAAACATGGAATGATTTCTAAAGCATCATGTGACCCTGAAGACTGGAGTAATGGGTATAAGTTGGAATGGAAAAATTACATTTTATATTATTAATATATTGGTTGTGTCATGAGCCGGGATTGATTTGGTTTTCTCTCTGGTGTTTTTTTCTGTCTCTTCATTAATTTTTCAGCTGCTGCT